>UYYA01005486.1:2792-19994 GCA_900624975.1 Angiostrongylus costaricensis | reverse complement strand
GCTAAAAGCTAGTTTTCTAATTTCACTAATGCCATTTCTCTAGTAAGATAGTAATGATATGTGATGCTCAACGAAAAAGCCACATAGTTGCATTATCAATCTCTGTTTATTCTCAAGCACGTTCTACTTGCAACATTCTGTATTCGCTCGATTCTTAGCAGACCCATCTGTGCAGCACGGATTTACTCATTCATCTGCCAATTTAGCATCTCATTGTACAAATCTAATTCGCATACATCCATACGCCCACACATGAACAAACAAGTACACACACCATATATATGTGTATATATATATATATACAGACATACATTATCAATCACATACAAAAATATACATTATATATTACTTGACTTATATTACACCACGTACATACATTGAGGATGCGATTTTAGCGATTCATGCCTTCAATTACGGTTAGCGAGCATAAGTATGAATCATATGGCACTCATTCTGACTTGCGCGCCCCGGTCAAGAGGTCTATCTATGGATCTATGAGTAATACCTTAAACTTTGGAATTACAAAATAGCTTTTTCTAAAGGAAATACTATTAGATCCGTCCTGGCATCATGCAAATTAGTTCTTCTCTTTATTTCAAGAGTAGTCGTGATCATAAAAACATGTCATAATGGAAAGGTGTGAATGGATTTTGAAACTGTTGTCGTATTCCCAGCTAAGCTAATAAATCGCAAACAGCTGCACATGGTAAAATGTTTAGTGATACCTTGTTGTAAACAAGTGGTCGTTGGCTCTATTTTGCAGTCTGAGCTCCCAAAGTCTCCATATCTCTGGTGATGGCAAATTTCTACCAAACTTGGCAGTACAAAAACAGTGATTAGGCATCTTGATAGACCCTTAAGTGCTATGGTATGGACAAAGTATGCATTTACTCACCCCTTCGATGCTAAATGGTCCATCTCCAAAGGATTAGCCTACGCCAAATGTTTATCTCTAGTCCTATATAACAACTCGTATCCAGCTTATCGCATTTATCGTATGCCACTGTGCAAATTTGCATATGGGTCAACATAAAGCTGCCCGACATCAAAGTTGACCAGTTTCAAGTATTCTCATGTGATTGATGGGCGTCTCCGTCAGCTGCATCGTCCGGACATCTGCCGCGCATTAGTCGACGTTTCCGATGCGATGACGGCGGCGACTATTGAGAAATAGAAAAACCACTGTCATCAACCAAGGACCAACTGCCCGACCCGCTCATTGAGTGAATTTGGTTCCAATCATCCAATTTTATAGTCGGAAACAACTCTCCTAGTGAGTACTCTCACCGAAGTGCAACGTAATCTCAGAGTTCATTAACTGAAACACCGTCACTCGATGCGGCATTTACCTTCTAGACTGATACCACGGCAACTATTTTTCTAAGTTTCCATGAAAAAGATTAGAGTTAACTAATGATTTAGAAGACATTGAGTTGAAATAAAATATTCTGTCGAGATGAAGAGTTAAATGTTGTCAATACGGCGTTGACCTTGAAAAACCGACGATCAACCGAGCAAATGGGATTTTCTCCAGTATGTTGTCATCGTGAAAGTTGTATCAAGCTACAGATGCGCTTTTCCTTAAGTAGTGAATCAAGTGGGGGATAACGAAGTCTTCCTTTAAAGGATGACGAAACAGCCTTCTTCGAATCTTTAAACATCTTGGCAACTGTCTAAACTTCTTAAGTGTTGCACGAGATCATTACAGCGCTCTGTTTTTATGCAAGGTTACCGCCATTTATGCATTCATGTGGCCTAAAAATGAGGACGCATATGACGCAGTGGTCGGAGGCGCCCTGCAACACACACGTGGAATCGATCTCCGCTCCCATGACTCATGAAGCCTTCCATCCCTCCTAGGTCAGCAAATTGTTACCAGGCTTGTCTGATAAGGATAGCAGTACTGGGTCGATACATCGGTAGACCACCGCGAGTCATTGTTAAGGCCAGATATGCATTCAGTCACTTCCAGCGATACTCAATGAAATCGAATGCATGGCGCATTCCTCGGGGATTGATCAGCGCCGAGCGCTTTATCTTTCATTTTTTTATTATGGCCTAAAACACGTGGACACCGAGTTGTTCACCAACTGAACGCACATGTTCAATGTCCATTGTTGCGTCACACAAGGAACACTGAAAGGTAAGCCATTCTAGCTTTACTAAATAATTCACAACGTTGATGGTCACTCAATTCAGTCATGTTAATTTGACGTTGCCGACGACGACAACGACGACAATGACTACAAAAGCGGTGATGACAATGACGATGAGCGAAACGATTGAATAAGAATGAAAGTCAACGCCAGTACGGCTTCAATAGTTCTCAGTTCTCATGTCGGTTAGCCGGTATTCACACACAAAATGGATAGACACATACACATATGCACACGTATACACACCACCATATACACACCTAAAGGGAACACCACAAACACTACTAATGAACAGCTTACGTTTGTTGCTGCTGCTCGTGGAACAACGGAAATTTACGGAATAGCAACTAAGTGAACTGTCTATGGATTTCTTACGGCAACACGAATCGTCGCCATTGTTATTTTTTCTTTGCTGTAAAAGCTTCTCGCAAGAATAAAATAAACTTTGGAAGAACTGATATGGAATGAAATTACGTCATCAAAGTCTAAATTTGACAACAATATCCCCAAGGCATGTGTTCGTATCTCATGCGCACCTGGTTTAACTTTAACCTTACCGTCTAGCTGTTCTATACGGACACATGGTGATGGTGTCCTATCCGATTCGTTAATAGTTTCGTCTCCCCTAGCTTTACACGTGATCAGACAAACCTTACCCGAACGCATGAAATCACTGTATGGTCGTACAAACGCTTACGAACTAACTGGCACCTAAAGTGTTTGGTGGTTTTCATTAACTGCTACCAATTTCTCTAAAACCGCCCTTTTTACAGGTTTTATTGCTGTGCTTATCTTATTGGAAATAAACAGGAGGATAAACGAGAGCGTATTCTCACTCGATGAGTCGTTTGGGAACATGGTTGTTTCTCTAAATCTATCTCGATGAGCTACAATTCCGTAGTGGGTGGAAATGGCCATTTGCCGCGCCAATTCCAGGAACTGTTCCATTCCGCTTTCTGCTTGTGCACACAATGTTGGCTGTTGAAAACATATTTCTCACAAGCGTCCTTTTTGTATGTGAAGAGAGAGAGGAGAGGTGATGAACTAGTGGGTTTTTGTAACTTGGCTTTCGAAATCACTGCGTGATGTAGCCGTTTTCGGATAGGTCAATTTGAACGTTCAAAAGCGCGAGCCCGTCTTCCCGTTTTCTTTCAGTTTCTCTCGTAAATTTAATCTACTCTGACTGTTCGTTCAATAACTCGAAGCATTTGTACATGTCTTCTTGTGTAGGGCAGATGAGAAAACAATCATCTATACATCTACAGGAGAGTACTGGCTGGAGATCGATTACTGGTGCTTCCATTGTGGGTAGACATATCCAACCCTGTCATTTGTGCGAAATGCTTCCCAGACTATCTGAAGACTGAAAAGGCAATCGCTTAGAAGGGCCATGACATGCTTAATTGAGAAGTCATATATGCCTAGTGCTCCCTTGTGATGCATAAGGAGTTCGAGGAAGTCCTGCATAGCGGACCCATTCGAAACGTTTGTATAAAAGGCGGTAATTTCGGAGAACGCTGCTAAGATGCGCGTTATGTAGACGATGCAGGAATATTTGGGTTTTCATGATTTGTGCTCTAACCTGATTTGACAATTAGGGAACCGTTAACGTATATTACTTATACTACTATTACTAAAATTGCATGTTCAAAAAGGGATTTTAGCGATCGTTTTTCCTAGTTCTTAAATTTCCATTTGACCAACTATGGTTCTTAAATTTTTGCTGTATTCTTCCTAAAATCCTCTTTATTACTATTCCCCTTATTTTCCTTTAACACTTATATATATGTCTTAAATTACATTGATCGTCTCAACTTTTATCTCCTGCATATTCCTTTTTCATGGGAGGTTAAAGGATAGAAGGATAAAGCTCTCGGCGTTGATCAATCCCTGACGGATGCGCCGTGCATTCGACATCATCAAGTATCGTTCAGAGGTGACCGAATGCATATCTGGCCTTTACAATGACTCGCCGTGGCCTACCGATGTATCAAGCCAGTGCTGCTATCCTCCCAGGCGTCTGGTATCAATTTGCCGACCCCGGAGGGATGGAAGGTTTGGTAGACCGTGGACGCTGGCATCAATTCCACGTGTGTGTTGCAGGGCGCCTCCGAGCACTGCACCATACGCGCCCATGAGAGGTTATTNGTTTTCATGATTTGTGCTCTAACCTGATTTGACAATTAGGGAACCGTTAACGTATATTACTTATACTACTTTTACTAAAATTGCATGTTCAAAAAGGGATTTTAGCGATCGTTTTTCCTACTTCTTAAATTTCCATTTGACCAACTATGGTTCTTAAATTCTTGCTGTATTCTTCCTAAAATCCTCTTTATTACTATTCCCCTTATTTTCCTTTAACACTTATATNTGAAGTACAACCACAAAGATGCTGTGATTCAAGCAAAACTCAGAACGTAAGATGGCTCGTAGTTTTGATTGTATTACAGCATCCTTGCAGTTGCGTTAATTATATTTTTATATTGGATTTACATAAAGATAAATTCGAACAGATTACATCAGTTACATCCATTTACTGAGTGAATACGATAGTTTTGCACTCTGTAGTGAAATCGTTTAACGCAGGTTATCCAGAATAAAAACATCTTGACAATACCAGGTTTCCTTCGAATCCCAGTTTCATTGATGGAAAATATAAAATTTTAAAATGAAGTGAAATAAACAAGGTGCAAAACTTAAAGTCAAAAAATCAAAGTCCAGGTAAAGTTGAAAACAATTTAATTACAATGTTAACTTTTTAGTTACTGCCTACCACAATTTTCACAGTAGGGTATTATGTGAAATACAACCACAATGATCCTGAGATATTTGCAAAACTCCGGACCACAGGTGTTTGCTCATATCAATCCCGTTGACAGGTGGTAGTGCTAGGAAGAAAAACTAGCTGAGAGAAAGGCGAAACGAAAGACCTGCATGGTGTGGTGGTGAACGCGTTAGCACCTGGAAAGGGTAATATCGTATTCGATCCCACCGCAGACACCTGCGGTACGGAGTTTTGCAAATATCTCAGCATCATTGCGGTTGTATTTCATAATTTATCTATTTAAACTATTCAGTAATATTTTGCTTCGAAACAGGTTTAATACGACCATTTTTGAATAAAGTTAAACATGTTATTTGTTAAAATCGGAGTTAGTAAAATACTAATGGCAATAATAACAACAAAACTGAGAGGCCGAAAAATATTAAAAATACCTGTAATTTTGTCAGAAATGGCCATGGACCAAGATGAGTGATGTTGTTAGCGGCCAGTCGAAGTGATTCGACATATGGCGGCAGATAGTCAGGGATTACGGTAAAAATCTCGTTATTCGAAAGATCCAGAACACGCAAGGATCTAAGACCACTGAGATCCGGCAGATACCTGGAGTCGTCAGTAAATTAATGCGGTGATAGTAGTAATCAAGAGTGAGTCTGACCTCCTGTAGAAGTTCTCGTTTGAGTTCATAAAAAATACTTGAAGAGATATTGGAATCAGTAGTAGTTTCTTCTTCAACAGCTGAATCCAATGCAGAGAGAAATAACAGGATCAATAGTGATTGGATTACCATAAATAAATCTTTTTTCGTAGGTTCCACAACACTTTTAATCGCGACTTTTTTAAGAGTTACAAAATGAAATAAAATACAGTTTCAGAGTACTGCACACTCATCTGCTTATCATCGAAATGCATTTTCTTAAAGGGTTTTGGAAGCTTTGCTATCGTAAGCTGTTATGTAGTGTAGATTTACCAGCTATCGATGTCATCTTCTAGTTGTAGTTGATGGCTCAGCAAGCGCAGATGGTATTTGCACTTTTGAACAAGTGATAATGAAAAGGAGGATAGACAGGAAGATAAATGGTTGGGTTAAAACTCTTTAAGCTAGGTTCTGAAAACCTGTTAAAAGTCGTCCTCTTCCAGACGTCTGTTTCTGCATTTAGATCAAGAACTTCGCAAGGTTGAAAAATTTCGTGTTGGATAACTACTGAAATTGGGCCATGTGCCAGAGCCGTTCAGCACAATGACATCGCTTAGTAAAAATTCCTTATCGAACATTGTCCATATAACTGAAAGCACGAACATCTTCCTCCTCCTGTACCTTTTCGAGCCCTGTTTTTCTTGATGCGCCAACAGATCCTCACTTGAAGAGGTAATGATTATTGTAAATATGATTGATGCAGAGGTTTCAGTTCATTATTTCCAAACATCATATTTATTTTCTTTCTCGCAATGATAGAGGAGGAATGGATCGCAAACTGAACTGCATGAAAGTGCGGTGTACTGGTAAGGAATTAATGTCGACGAAATCCTCGGATCGTTAAAGTTGTTCAGATACGGTCATGAGAGTGCAAACCAGTGCTAACGCAAATTACGTACTTCTGAAGGGCAATAATATTTTTATAGTCTATCGATTTACTGATTTTCTTCTAACACATTTCCGAAGCGTCTCAGCGGTCGGAAGCCACATTATCCCTTCATTAATTGTTAATGAATATTCAGTGCTACCAGAGGTATTGAATAAATTCTAACGTGTTTTTAGTTGGCAGTAGAGCGTGTTTTCCTCCTAAAATTCCATTTAAATTGAATTTTTTCACATAATAACGGACAGAAACACCCTTAAAATTGGTGATAAGGATAAATTGTACCAATGAAGCCATTTAAGTGCATCCGTCCCATGTTCATAAGTGGAAGCCAAAAAAAAANAAATGAAATAAAATACAGTTTCAGAGTACTGCACACTCATCTGCTTATCATCGAAATGCATTTTCTTAAAGGGTTTTGGAAGCTTTGCTATCGTAAGCTGTTATGTAGTGTAGATTTACCAGCTATCGATGTCATCTTCTAGTTGTAGTTGATGGCTCAGCAAGCGCAGATGATATTTGCACTTTTGAACAGGTGATAATGAAAAGGAGGATAGACAGGAAGATAAATGGTTGGGTTAAAACTCTTTAAGCTAGGTTCTGAAAACCTGTTAAAAGTCGTCCTCTTCCAGACGTCTGTTTCTGCATTTAGATCAAGAACTTCGCAAGGTTGAAAAATTTCGTGTTGGATAACTACTGAAATTGGGCCATGTGCCAGAGCCGTTCAGCACAATGACATCGCTTAGTAAAAATTCCTTATCGAACATTGTCCATCTAACTGAAAGCACGAACATCTTCCTCCTCCTGTACCTTTTCGAGCCCTGTTTTTCTTGATGTGCCAACAGATCCTCACTTGAAGAGGTAATGATTATTGTAAATATGATTGATGCTGAGGATTCAGTTCATTATTTCCAAACATCATATTTATTTTCTTTCTCGCAATGATAGAGGAGGAATGCATGGCGAACTGAACTGCATGAAAGTGCGGTGTACTGGTAAGGAATTAATGTCGACGAAATCCTCGGATCGTTAAAGTTGTTCAGATACGGTCATGAGAGTGCAAACCAGTGCTAACGCAAATTACGTACTTCTGAAGGGCAATAATATTTTTACAGTCTATCGATTTACTGATTTTCTTCTAACACATTTCCGAAGTGTCTCAGCGGTCGGAAGCCACATTATCCCTTCATTAATTGTTAATGAATATTCAGTGCTACCAGAGGTATTGAATACATTCTAACGTGTTTTTAGTTGGCAGTAGAGCGTGTTTTCCTCCTAAAATTCCATTTAAATTGAATTTTTTCACATAATAACGGACAGAAACACCCTTAAAATTGGTGATAAGGATAAATTGTACCAATGAAGCCATTTAAGTGCATCCGTCCCATGTTCATAAGTGGAAGCCAAAAAAAAATATTAAAAATCGCCTAAAACTGGTAATGAAGAGATCATGCCTGAGCGAATTGTGGGCGAGATTGAGTGTGGTGAGAGCGAAGTTGCCACGGGCGAAAGCAATGCTCCGAAGCCGATTGCGTGACAAGTCCAGAACTCGGACGTTTGTCAACGATGTCAACGCCTAGAAACTATTTTATCATCTGTGGTACAACCACAATGATGCTGAGATATATGCAAAACTCCGGACCGCAGGTGTTTGCGGTAGGGAACGAAGGCTCTATTACACTTTTCGGGAGCCTATCAGCATAACATACGAAGTCAATTAATTCCATTGCCGATTTGAGCTCCCCAGATCAATCCGGATTGACCGGCGATTGCTGATGGCATTGGTGGATAAAAAACTAGCTGGAAGACAGGCAAACGGAGGACCAGCATGGTATGGTGGCGAACGTTTTAGCACACGAAAAGCGCGTTCGCTCCCTACCATAGACGCCTTCGGTCCGGAGTTTTGCAAATATCTCAGCATCATTGCGTTTGTATCACACATAATACCCTGCTGTGAAAAGTTGCAATAGACAGTAAATAAAGAGTTAATACTCCATTACTTTTCTCATCTATCACAGCTATCAATATTAGTAACAATATAGAAGATAAAACGTTCGGTAGTGATCTATCCCCGAAGGAAGCTCTATACATCTGACTCCATATGTAGCATCACGGGAGGTATCGAGTCCATAGTTTTGCAAATAGAACGATTTGTATGGAGCTACCGATGTTGGGCACTTGTGGCGCAGTGGTCGGAGGCGCCCTGCAATACACATGAGATCGATCCTCACACCCCAGACCCACCAAGCCCTCTGTCCCTCCGGGGTCGACAAATTGGTGCCAGACTTTTCCGGAAGGGCGCAACACATCGGTAATTGACATTGATAATTGATGCGAGGAAACTAATCAAATGTGAGAAGTGCTAGGATCTGCACAGTTCACGGAAAGACGAGTCGTACTGAATAAATTTCCTCAAAAAATATGTAAGCATATCCTCTCAACGGTTCGCCGCCTCATCGTGGCTGGGAGGTGTTTCTAGGTGTTGGGTTGCGACGTAGAGCGGAAGGATTCATCCCTCAGGCACGGTCTGCCAAGTCGAAAAGGAGTCCGGCGTTTCCATCAGGAAGCACAGCTAAGAGCAAACCAATACTAAGATCTACCTCTGCCCTGGTATCAATCTAGTCGCATGGTGGCAAATCTCCATCTGATTCACAAGGGCTGCGAATTTCTGTGGTGGTGACGGTCTTGGGCAGACTATGGCCAGGCTGCGCTCGGGACTCCATGGCACCTCAATTACTAAACCAGCAAATCTCCGGAGAATGGAAATTATGCTGCGGTCCGAACAACCAGTGAAGATGGGCCATCCAAGCATACAACTATATACATGTATATATATATATATATATATATATACATATGTAGTGTTTTATATGTTCACTCGATCAATAACTAGGTGGATGGAAAACACATAGGAGGCGGTTTGAGAGGATCACCTTGTTATTTATTACTCCTATTAGTATGCAAATTGTTACGATAGTTACTACATTATCATTACTGTTATTATTATTGTCATCGTTATTATTATTATTATTAGTGCTATTATTATTATTATTGTCATTGTTATTATTATCATTATTATTACTATTCAGTTCCGACAGACGTGAATACACGTGGAATCGATCCCCGTGGCCACGGCCCACCAAACCTTCCATCCCTCCGGGGTCGGCAAATTGGCACCGGACTTATCTGGGGAGGGTGGCAGGACTGACTCGATACATCGGCAGGCCACCGCTAGTAATTGCAAAGGCTAAATATGCATTCAATCACCTCCAAACGATACTTAATGAAGACGAATGCACGGCGCATCTCTCAGGGATTGATCAACGCCGGGAGGTTTATCCTTTATTTTTATTGTTTCGAAGCACTAAATATTCTACGATACGATGTATTTAACGTTTGGACAAATCCGCTTTCGTTAGCTTCCACAAGTTTAATAGAAAAAAACTAAAATGTGAAGACGATTTCGGTTGTCAGACGACAAGAATCCTTTATGGGTGTGCAGAAACGACACCCCCAAATCAGCTATAACATCGGCCAAATTCAAGGAAAATTTCTCAAACAACTCCATGTTTCAGGCAGTCGCGTCGCACAGCAATCGCGGTTTTTAATTTAGCGACAAGTACCGTATTTGAAAATCAATTAACGGCTTGATAAGTGGTAGCGAATATTGGTGTTGTTGATGGCGAAGACACTCTTATAGTGGCATGAAGAGCGTTCATTGTCATGCACTAAGCCACTGTTCGTCCTAATATGGCGAAGAGGAACCACCACGATAAAGTTGAAGCGCGGCCTTCCACAGACTACGTTAGGACGACGGTGAAATACGTCGTGTTCCCAGGAACAGGATTTCACTTTTTTCATATTATTGCAGCTCGTTACTGATTCGCCTTCATGGGGAAATTTTGAGCCGATTAGTTGCGAAGCCATGGGCCACCTTCCCAACTAGGAGGTATCTGAACTACCTACACCACTTCTAACTTTGTTAAGCGTCCACTGAACCAAGAAAGCATCAGTACGGTTTCTATTTCTGCCTGTCGCAGTTCCACTTTCTCAAACGATACAACACAAAGGACATCTTTTCGGATGAGGCTTTCTGCTTTTACCGCTTTCCGCGAGAGAGTAGTCATACTACTAGTTCACTAGGATGCTGCGTGGGCGGGAGCAAAATGTGCTCACAAGTAGCTGGCTCAAACTATTCTGATGCAAATTAGGAACGTAATAACATCAAATAAAACTTTTGCTGAGGCAATTGAAGGTCGAATTAAAAGTCAGAAGTGTAGCTTGTGTTGACAAGGAAATCGTTGGCAATGGAGACCTCGTCCTAGTGCAAATTTCATTAATGTAAAAAATTTTTTAAGAGTCTGAAAAAAAAAACAGACAACACTACGAAGTAAGAAGGGTTAATCAATGTTTGGGCGGAACTCCCGTGATGGCAACAACAATGGCGTCAACTTTACTTACTTGAATACTTGATACTTGGATGACCCGTCCTCACTGGTTGTGCAGGCCCTGACATAATCTCCATTTTCCGGAGATTTCCTGGTTAAGCCATTGTGGCTCTCTGGAATCCTAGAATTCCGAGGTCAGCCTGGTCAAATTCTGTCCCAGGTACCACCACAGGCAGTCGCAGCCCTTGTGGACCAGAGCGAAATTTGCTACCATGCGACTAGTTTGATACCAGGACGGTGGTAGATCCTGGTATTTGTTTACTCTTAGCTAAGCCTTCTTATGGAAACACCGGACTCCTCAGCTTGGGATACCCTGCCAGGGTGTGAATCCTCCCGCCGTACATCGCAGCCCCATACCCAGGAACACCTAGCTACGATGAGGCGGTAAACCATTGACAGGTTTCTCACTACACCGGATGTGTAATATTTCTAACAGAAGTTTTTTTCAGCAATCCACACAGTTTCGATGATCGAAAACAAAAAAGAATAAACAATATCGATCGTCATCACTATGAGGAGAACTTTCGAGAGCGATATAAAGCTTCCGTTTCCCGCCATTTTCCTCAGTATCTCTGCCTANCGTCAGCGGGGTTGATCTGGGGAGCGCAAATCGCTTGTGATTGCTGTGGCAAAAAGATCGATAGAAATAGCTGAGAGACGTGCGAAACAAAGGACCCGCATGGTGTGGTGGTGAACGCGTTACTCCCCGGAAAGGATAATAGCGCGTTCGTTCCCCACCATAGACACCTGCGGTCCAGAGTTTTGCAAATATCTCAGCAACATTGTGGTTGTATTTCGCTTAGTAACCTGCCATGAAAATTATAGAAGGCAGAAAACAAAACGTTAAAACATTGTGATTTCAACTACAGCCATAGCTTAACTGGGTTCTATGCCGATTTGCGCTCCCCAGATCAACCCCGCTGACGGGTGATTGCTGTGGCAAAAAGATCGATAGAAATAGCTGAGAGACGTGCGAAACAAAGGACCCGCATGGTGTGGTGGTGAACGCGTTACTCCCCGGAAAGGATAATAGCGCGTTCGTTCCCCACCATAGACACCTGCGGTCCAGAGTTTTGCAAATATCTCAGCAACATTGTGGTACTATTTGCATTCTTATTCGATGTCCTTGTGTTAAATGTCATTTTTTCCGAAGCCTTCAGCACTACATCTCAGCTAATTCGCACCCTCTTCCTCTCTAATCCTCTCCTTTTCTGCTGTTCTCCCTTTTTCACTCCTCTTCTCTGTGTCACTTTAAACCTCTTTCCCAATTTGTTTTGCAAGAATGGAAAATATAGCGTCGACTGCTAATCCACCTCAAACATTCGCTTCGCGACAGAAGCGTTTAATCACGATGGGTAATAGGTGAAAGGGAGAGAGCTAGGAAGAGAGAGGAAGAGTTATGGACAGAGAGGAGGAAAGAAATAGAAAAAAGGAAAGGTTAGAACGGAGTGAGAAAACGATTATATGAATTTCATACTTCATATTCCAATAGGAAAACGACAGATTCGAAAGGCCACTAGAATGGTAAATCAACTAGTGCACCACCTACAACCACCAGATGACGATGACGAAATGAAGGTGTGAATAGTTGAGGGATGCAAGAAAACTGTTGAAAAACACGCGAAAAGGAAGGCTGATCCTAGGATTTGACTACATGATTGTTTTAAATCCTGAGCAGAAAACAACTCAAATAAGTTGAGATTTTGCTGCATTATTCCCTTCACACAATGTTTAGGCTTAACAATCCAAGAAGATATTGATTACCAATCCCGTGGTTAAGTATAGGTGAGTTTACAAAAGATAAATAAGTCATTTTCCGTTTCAAACTTATAAAGTTATTATTTCGTCATCTCACCTGTACCGAAATCTTTCGAATAGCACATTTATCCAGTCGTAAAGTGTACAGATTACTGTAGTTGTTCGGAAATCTCTCGATAATCGGGAATGAGTTATTGGCAAGATTCAGTGAGATTATGTCATTGAAGAGTGCCGGCAGTACTGAGAGGTCCTGCGATGAACAATCTTGTGATGGTCGATTCGAAATGGAGAACCGCTTACACGATCGCCGTGCGACTTCGGTTGTGGTGGCGGGGATGGTGGTGACGGTGACGACCACAGAACACCACAAGAAAGCGATGAACATCACCTTCGGATGACGTCACATCATCGATTGGCTCGAGGTCAGAAGCGAATTGCAGTGAGTATAGGAGATACGCATCTGTGTGCGTTATTGTGGTGGTAACGGGTGCCAATCAGAAACAAAAGCCGGGGCGGTGCTTCGGACAAGTGAATAACGAGAGGGACGGAAAGAGGAAGATGGGAAGAAGAGAGGAGATAAAAGAATGAGGGGGTTTCGAATAAAAGGGTTCCTTTTTGTCTTCATTGATTTATATGAACTATGATGTTCACGTAAATCGTTAGGTCATGTAGATACATGCGTTGACTCCTTTCAATTATTTTTCTATGTGACCCAATATCAAATATTGCCCAGATGCAGACACTCTGTTGTTTCGGTGCTTTAAATTGGAACCTTTCTTAAGGAAGGTCGTCGGATTTGCACATTGACCTTAAAGACTTTGTCTTCTTCGCGAATTTCATTGAAGATAGCTCTACCAGAACGTTCCCAAGCTTTTACCATAAGAACAGCTACCAGCCTTTGCAAATCGGGGAGTTGTTTTACATATAGGATCGGTACTAATTTGTCAACCCCGGAAGGATGAGAAGCTGGATTTGGCTGCGACAAGGTCGAACGAACCAGCTACCATGTTCGTATTCGAAATAGGAGAATACAGAAAAACAACGGAAAAGAAGTAAACTGTTGCCTTTTTTTTGGATTACGCGGACGTTTTTTATGTTCAACAACTACCACGATAACATGAGAAAGAATGGAAACCACACGTAGTAATGATAGCATTAAACCTATAAAGAAAAAGCTACAGAGGGAAAAAGAACTGAAGTGAAGAGGAAAACTTGGAAAGGAAGATCTGGAAACAGGAAAATGTTTTCGGATGTGTTCGTGCTATGAAGAGAATGAGGTCAACGACTTATGGAAACGAACAGAAATGTAGGAAGAAGAGGAAAGAGGAAATGGTGATTTGATAAGGAAAATCTAGAGGTATAAAAACTCTATCGGAATTCCGATAAACGATTAAATAACTAAGTTTTTGGGACGAAGATTTAGTTTGATTAGTTTTTTTTTTGATTTAGTTTTTGGGACGAGAAAAAATAGTCGAAATCATATGTGGCTCTGAGAAGAAAAAGTGAATGAGGTTGACGAAAACAATTGAATCTAGAAAGGGAAAACAGAGGAGCTCCAAATGACTAGACAAAAACATGAAGAAATCGATTGATATGGATGAAATTACTATGTTGATATGCCCGAAAAAGGAATAACTCAACACTATAATATTAATGTTTAGCTCAAGGCCTAACACATAACCCTTTAACCATAACAACAAGCAAAGCTGGTCATATTCTAATGTAGGTGTGTACATCGCCTTTCTACGAAACATCGGTCGACTGTTCGAAAACTCACAAATTTACCATTTTGGAAGAATCCTTGTCTCACGGAAGCAAACTTTGCGTGTACGGTAGCACCCTGGTAGCCCTTAATGAATCATATTTAACCAGCTTTCATGTTCTCTGTGGATCCAGAAGTCCATCCACAGATTGTCCTTCATCCACATCGAAATCCACATGCGAACACAATCCACCACATCTTTTATAACGCGCCTCCCTTTTAAAGAAACCATTCGGCTTTTTCACCACTAATCCATTAGCATATTTATCGATAATAATCAAATTCTTAAAATAGGCAAAATACCCGGCAACTTCATTAGTGATAATGTCTCATGAGTGTTTCCAAGCAATGAAAGCAGAGTGATGTAGACGAGGCCTTCAGAAAATCAGTACCTATCACGCCTGCATCATGTAAAATTATCACCTAGATCAGTGAGAATCTCATACAAATAGTAAAGGATCGAAGAAAAAAGCACTGTTTGAAGGAAAAAAATGTCAACCTCTCACAAACTCGTTAGTGATTCTACAAGTTGTAAATTCACTTATGTAAATCGAATAAACTTCAAGCACAACATGAAATGATAGAGGCCAGTCTGAAGGCTTGGGATGAGAGCTTGATTGGAGTCATTTACGATGAAAACATTTATGATTCCATTGTGTTCCATCTAAGCGACGCCGAATCGCCAACATATAAACAAGACCGCTATGAGTAGCTTCCAGTCGAACACTTCCACATAACCGCCATGTGCACGAAGATCCGGTTCATAGATGAGCACGTCCTCAATCATATGCATGAAACCGTTGATTCCTAGAATTAGAAACGTTGATCATCAATTTAGCAGACATGGATTTTACTGAAAACAGTGACACGCCGTACATCACGCCGTGCCATCACCATCGTGAGGAATACTTCGGCTTGTCGCCAGTGACACACGACTAGACTCAAGCTTGAGATTTCCAGTCGCTTGGCGCCATTTTCAGCGACGTTTTAACTTTCGCAGCACTAATAAACTGATGGTACTCACATGATGTTCATGATGTTCGCATGAAAAAATCGATATAAAGATCTTCACAGTTCGAGATTCGGAGGAAGCAACTTTCTAGTGACTCGGGAAATCGATAAAGTCAATAGGTGAAGATATTATTAGATAAACTTATAAATGGCCAACTCACCGGCGATTTCACCACCTTCAATAATTCGTGCCACTCGGCTGCCACGTGGCCAGTAGAGCTCGAAATCTGAAAGTGTCTCACGAAAACATAAGGGTATCACCTTAATAATCGAAGAAGTCTATGCTACTCCACCCTAATCAAAGAAATCAGTTTTTATGTCTAAATACCGTATTTAAGAAAAACCCTGCTGACTAATTTTCCCAGGAAAAAACAACTGAATTAAAAACATGGATGGGCCGGCCATGGGCTCCCGCGAAGAATCGGTGACAGATGGGCGAAGAGAACAAAGGAGTGGACTCCAAGAGAATCTATGCGTCCTCTAAGATGATCAAGACTTAAAAGATCGGCAAACAGCTATGTGGCTCATTCCATCCACTAGGTTTCAGATTGACTGCGGTAATGGCGATACAGCGAAAATAATGAAAAATATGGTGTAACTCGTACGACAAGTGGTGACAAGCTGTTCAAAAATTCAGGTAGGCAAATCTCTAATAATACTGCTGAAAGCTGTGCATAAATATCCAAATAACTGAACTAAATAAAAAAACTACAAAAAACTTTTAAGGAAAACCGGCAAGAAAACAATAATGAACAACTGTAGCGCAATTTAGTAAGCTGACTTCATCACATAAGTCACATTGTCACGTCGTCATTTCCTATGGACACTTGGACAGCCCGACTTCACTGGTTGTGTGGGCCCCAGCACAATCTCCATTTTTCGGAGTTTTGCTGATTTAACCATTGTGGCTACCTGGAGCTCCAAGATCAGTCTTGCCAAAGTGTGCCCCATATCGTCACCACTTCAGGTAGTCGCCGCCCTTGTAGATCAAAAAGAGATTTACCACCACGCGACTTTGATACCATGCCGTGGTGAGTCCTGGTATTGGTTTACTCTTAGCTAGGCTTCCTGATGGAAACGCCGCACCCCTTCTCAGCTTGGAAGACCATGCCAAGGGAGTGAATCCCTCTGCTGTACATCGCAGTCCGCCACCTAGGAACACCTCCCAGATACGATGAGGCTGTAAACCGTTGGGAGGCAGCATTTCCTATAGATTTTAAAATTACGTAAGAAATCCAAAAGTGTGGANCTTCCTGATGGAAACGCCGCACCCCTTCTCAGCTTGGAAGACCATGCCAAGGGAGTGAATCCCTCTGCTGTACATCGCAGTCCGCCACTTAGGAACACCTCCCAGATACAATGAGGCTGTAAACCGTTGGGAGGCAGCATTTCCTATAGATTTTAAAATTACGTAAGAAATCCAAAAGTGTGGAAAATGCTTGGAAGCCAAATTGTGATTGTGAAAAATTCTGCGAACTTTACATTGTGGAGAAATCTAAGGCTCTTAGAGGTGGTCAGTATGATGGAAATTATATAGAACTGGTACCTATTGGAACAGAAGCGAAGAATTCTACAGAAAGAAAACCATTTTGAAAAGAAGTTCTCGGATTCAAGCTTGATGAGCAATCTTTTAGAAAAAACGAAGTGGGAAACAAACAATGTGAATGAGAAAAACAGTTACAGAATGAAATCCATTGAAAAA
>UYYA01005485.1:0-20047 GCA_900624975.1 Angiostrongylus costaricensis | reverse complement strand
TATATATACATATATATACATATATGTATATATATAATGTATGACTTTTTATTTACTCCCTTTCGTATATTTCATAGTAGGGTATTATGTGAAACAATGATGCTGAGATACATGTGAGCCCGGAAAGCTTAATCGTGGATTCGAATCTGGCTTAGGGTCTGAGCTGAGGTTGATCGCAGGTTCGAATCTGGCCTGCGGTTCGGAGTTTTGCAAATATCTCAGCATCATTGTGGGTATATTTCACGACATACCCTGCCATGAAACATGAATAGACAGTGAACAAAAAGTGTCCAGCGAGAATATTTTTGTTAGTTTTTTATACGACCCGTTTTCACATTCACTTTGCGGATCCAAGCATTTCTCACATGAAGGTTTTGCAACTTTCACGGATAACTTCGTACGTAACGGGTGAATTACTCTGCTTTCTTATAGAAGAACATCTAGTTGGTAAAATTAAAGTTAGTTAAACCAAGTACTTCACTGGGCACGCATGATACAGAGGACATAGCGAAGACGATTTTGAGGTGAAAGTCACCATTCTCGCACAAAAGTTCAAAACAACGCGAAGAACTATTGAAGGATTCCGAATAAATTCCAAGAATCTGAAAATGAACCACAGGGAGAAATACTTTGTTATCATGCATGATCTCACACGATATCTCAGACTGGTATTTTAACGTTTGAGAGGCAGATTACCCATCCATTTGTACTCTGTGCAGTTGGTCTGTACTTCAACACTCAGTCAAACGCTCATAGAAAGCCCTGAGTGTTCGAAAAAGCTATTTTGTTTTCAGTGTGATTGAAATATTGGTTGCAGGCTCTTTTTCTGTTTTGGTTATGGAGTTGTTTGGATGACTAGATTGCACATCAACTTAATCTCAGTCTCAAAAAAGGCGAACCCGCCGATTCATCATTTATTGTTAGCTAATAAATATCGCAATAGGGAATGGTGTCTACTCATCGACAAAAAAAGTGACTTATTGATCAAGTCGGGGTTAAAAGAAAGTCGGTCCCGGGCCGTAAAGCAATGCCGCCATCTGCAGAAATTATCATGAATTTCTCGGTAATTTTTTAGTTCCATGGTGAAAAGTACTACCCAAGGACGATCTGTCCAGTTATAGTTAGTGGTAGCGTTTGTTCTGCACATTTCCTATATACAGCAGTAGTTGTCTTGGGTTTACGGTATATGAAAATCGCATTGTTGATTGAACTCCGTAGGCAGTAACTGCCACGACCGACTTTCTATTAACCTTGGCATTGATCAAGTAATTTTCTTCGTATTTTTGTTGAGCAAACGCGAGGTGTTTTTATTCTTTGTTCACGATTAAGCTGACGTTTCGGCGGATTTCGCCTTCCTCAGAGCCTGGAAAGGTCAAGTTGATAGCAACCTTTGTTCACGATTAAGCTGACGTTTCGGCGGATTTCGCCTTCCTCAGAGCCTGGAAAGGTCAAGTTGATAGCAATCTACTCGGCCAGATGCCTCCATAACCAAACAAAGAAACTCTAAACCAATATTTCAATCACGCTGAACACAGCTTTGCACTTTCACCACTCACCGCTTTCTATGAGGTTTCCACTCAGTATGTCACGTAGAGACCAACTGCACAGAAATCACATGGAAGTATAATGTGCCTCTCACATCAGAAAAGCAGTTTTATATACTGCCCTATACGTCTATACGTCACCACACGTCTTACAGGAGATCAGATAAACTATACCCTAGCTCATGCAATCACCATCTTTACCACTGGGGCAAATTATGCAATTTTAAGTTGCACATAGACGGTCACATAGGCGGTTACGAACTAGCTGGCGCTTAAGATTACTCGGTGGTATTTCAACTACGCTCACCGAATTCTCTAAGCCCGCCCTTCTTAAGCAGCGTTTTATAGCTGTACTTATATCATTTGAGATGAAGAGTAGGATAAACGGGACCCTTCTATCGCTAGAGTTGTCGTTTGGAGGCCTACGATTTCCTCTACACCTATCCTGAGCTTCAGTTTCGTAGCCATTAGAAATGGCTATTTGCCGTGCCAAGTTCCGGGACTCCTCTCTCTGCTCTTTTCACGTGCACGCGTTGGTTGCTGTTCGAAACATGTTTCTTATAAGCGCCCTTTTCGTGTGAGAGGGGTGAGAGGAGAGGTAATGAACCAAGATAGGTTGCTGTTCGAAACATGTTTCTTATAAGCGCCCTTTTCGTGTGAGAGGGGTGAGAGGAGAGGTAATGAACCAAGATGTCTTTACTACTTGGCTTTCGGTACCCTTTGTAATGTAGCTATTTTCTGATAGGTGAATTTGTACGTTCAAAAATGGAAGCCATTTTTCTTTCGGCTTTTCGTCGGGTGAACTTATATACTCTGACTGTGCGTTTAACAATTCGAAACATTTGTCCATTTCCTCTTGTGTTGAGCAAAGGACAAAGCAGTCGTCCACATATCTACAGTAGAGTAGGGGCCCGAGATCAGTCACCGGTGCTTCTACCTTAGACATAAATGCAATGGCAAGGTTTGGAGCCAGTCGTTGTCCCATTGCCAACCCTCTTATTTGAGCGTAGTACTTTCCGGACTATCTGAAGATTGAGCAGCTCAAGCATTTTTTTAAGAGTGCCATCAGGTGCTCTGTCCTGAAGCCATACATGTTTATTTCTCCTTCGTGTTGTGTAAGGAGTTCGAATATGGCTTGCATTGCGGAGTCATTCGATACGTTTGTATAAAGGGCGGTAACGTCGAAGGACTCCATCACGCACGCGCTGTTGGGCTGCGCAGTACGTAGACTATCCAGAAACATCTGGGTATTCGTAAGATGGGCTGGAATGTGTTTCAACAACTGGTTAAATATTAGGGTTAAAAACCATGTTATCCTGTCCGTTGGCCCGTCTATACAGCTAATGATAGGTCTAACCTTAAATAGTGATGGATCGTTAGACGCAAGATCATCGCTGGATACTAACTTATGAGTTTTTATAAGTACAAGACGGGGCATGTTGGTTAGTCAACTTTAAGTTGAGAGATAACTGATGGTTTTAAACCAGCAGCCCTTGCCATTTTGGCCCATTCGTGGTTTAGTTTTCGGTATTTACTTTTGAATTCCTCCTCAGATGATGGGTGATAAAGCGAAGCATCCTCAAGATGCTTTTTCGTTATCTCCACATCTAAATGATGAGGAATTACGACAAACTCTCCACCCTTATCACTAAGGGAAAGTTTTATGGTTTTCAACCTTATCAGCTCTCGTACCTCTCGCATACCACGTTTTTGCACTGGGGTGAGGTTTGAGCTGTATCTTTTCGCGCGATAGTGATTAAGGACTTTGAGTGTTTCATTCGCAAACATCCGAAATTTAACATCATCTTCATTATTGGGCTCTTGTTGTCTAAAAAACGTCGGGGGAAATGGTGCTATTGGTAGGGCCCCCACTTGGTGTTGTTCGCACCTATTTATCGCTTCATCTCTAGCTTTTTTGCGGAGTCTGTTTTGAGGTTCGTGTGAACCACATGCAACCCTACGCAAGGTTATCTTAGAAATGGGTTCGGATGGTGAGAAACTCGACCCCAATTCTAATAACGAGCGCGCACCGTCAGGGAGAGTTATGCCTCCTAACACGGTTAGCCTTGAATTTTCTTGCACATTACCTATTCTAATGTGATCTGTTTGATGTTCTTTAGCGATATTTTTGTGCGCTATTGAAGCTGTGTTATGTGATTTACTCAAAAGGTCTTCGAATTTTCTTCGCAAAGCTACTTTAGCATTAGACCTAATAGAGTTGCAAATCAACACTGACCCGCCCAGTATTCTCCTCCAGAGGCGGTCCTCCAAATACTGAGCGCAAAAGTTTTCCTTCGTCTCGCACTTCTTCCACTTGGCGAACATCTGGTTTTGTCGGCTTCGTAGACAGGTGCGTAGTATTCGCAATTCGACGTCCAATACTCGGTGACTGTCCTCTGGTAGATCGCATACGTCGTGTAGTCGTCTTCGTTTGATGAAGTTCGGAACGACTTGATGTTTTAGACAGCGGCAGAGAAAGTGTATTGACTGTCGAGCTATGACGATCTTTTGTCTCAGTGACAGCGCTTCTTTTACAAGTCGGAAGTATCTTGCTGGTACATCTTGCAGTAACTGCCACCTCTTCCATAGGCAGTCATCGCTACGTCCTTCTTTGGATTCCTTTACACGACCATCTGCGGTGGAATATTGGCTTTAAAAACTTTAAATCCCAATGAAGAATAGAAGATTCATTGAATCGTTGTACTAAATCAAAAATGCATTTTTTTAAAGCATTCGGTTCCAAAAAGAACAAACAGAGGAGACGAAAACGAAATATAACAGCGTTGGGGGCAAAATTGGTGTTGCCGTCATCTCATCAGTGGCTAGTCATTATGACGCCAAAGTGACGACTATCGGTGAGTATTGTTGTTTTGTTCTATATCGAGACTTAAGGTCTGAACTGGATGGCCACGGAACTTGAGCTGATGCTGACGATCTGTGGCATTCGCGACTTTCTGTGAGTCACTGTATTCAAAAGACCGTAGGTCAAGTCATTTACGATTTCCACTACAATCGCTTCAACAGCCATGTTCACATGCTGCTCTACACCAGAGGAGAGGATTGTTATATTGTCCCAGTACTACTTACCCCGATTTGTTGCACACTATTCCAGTGGAGCAAAGAATCCATTATCGTTCGCCGACTCAACACTCGCCTGGCGACCACACGCTACCTGTCGAATGGACCACGTGTCTAAATTGCTGAGCTTACATGAGGTTGTTGTACAACTTTTATCCGGGTAACGTGTGGACGTCTTCGTCTTCATATGAGTCGATGGTCCACAGTTGTTCGTCTTCTCGACATGGCGTCTTCGTTCTCGTAGAGTCTGGTCTTCCTCAGTGGAGTACCTTTCGAATGAGGCATACTTACCGTGCACCTTTTATATAGGATGTCAGCTGTTGATCATAGTGATTGTCCACTAATAACGACTTCTTTTCCTTTGGTTATCCATCCTGCCGAGGTCTGTATTATTATCAGCTAGCACAGAACTTAATAATAATATTTATAAAAAAGGAAAGTCGATTTTTGAAACATTGTTATTATGCTCCGTGCCAGCTGATAATGATACTGACTTCTGTAAGGTAGATTGTCTGGGAAACACAAGTTGTTGTACTCGGACAACACTATTGTCAACAACTAGTATCCTATATAAAAGAATGTTGCTGGATGAGAATGCCTCATTCAAGCAATGCTCCAGTAAGGAAAAACCGACTCATTACGAAGACGAAGATGCCACACCGATTAGAGAAACCACTGTGGACCATGAACTCAAATCACTAGCTCTGATGAAGACGAAGACGTTGAAACGTTAGCTGAATAAAAGTTGTATAACAACCTCGTGTAAGCTCGACAATTTAAACAAATGTTGATCAATCATACCGACTTTAAAGGGGAATCGGCTTCTGAAATATTATTATCACGCTCCGTGGCACAGTGGTGGGAGGCGCCCTGCAACAATGAAGTCGAATTCATGGCGCATCCATCAGGGGTTGATCAACGCTGTAAGGTTTATCCTTTATCCTTCTTAGCTAGCTGACAATTTACGACATTTGGACGGGAACAAAACTAATTGAGATGTTTATCACACTCACATAGGGAACTGTTCGACGACTACGCAATCAGAATATCACCATTCTATATAGTGCTACTGATTTTGTCGTAAAGAAAAGGGAATTCAACAAGGCGATATTACCTGGCTAAAACTATTTGTAACCCTAAACGCAGTAAAAAATAGGGCCTCATTCCCCTGACCCCGAAAGAGCCTCTAATTTCGCAGCGTTGGGTAAGACGAATGCGGAGAGGCTGCTAGAATCTCAGGGCCGATGGNACCAAAAGCGACCTTTGCTTCCCTGAGACGCAAGTGGATCCAGGGGATGGACTCTTGTTTCTACTGCGCTGATTTGGCACATACTTTCTGTATTTCCTAGGCCTCTTCATGCATGCGTGTATGGGTGCGTTCTTGCTTATGCGGATTGTATTCTACGAGTCAATTCGGCCAAAAGCCTCCAATCAGGTGACTGGAAAGTATATGGGAGACGGTTAGGAGTCGCCTCAAGCAAATAAGAATTCCGTCTACTCTGGGAGAGACTGGCAAGCTACCCGTGAGTATACCCAGCCCCACGTTCAGAGCCCAGCAAGCTAAACGTGGGTATCAAAAATGCTAAACACAGTAAAAAAAAAAATAGGGCCTCATTCCCCTGACCCCGAAAGAGCCTCTAATTTCGCAGCGTTGGGTAAGACGAATGCGGAGAGGCTGCTAGAATCTCAGGGCCGATGGAAGCTGCCTGGATTACAAAGAGCTATGGTGACGATCAGTACCTACAATGCAGGTGCACTTGCATCCGAGTCCTCGATAGAAGACTCGCTCATACGAGCAAGAAGGATAAAGTACGACGTCATCGGCCTGGCCGAGACGAGAAGACGCCAGCCTTTCAACACCGTCTATGATACCGGAGAAGGACTGTTCCCCGGAACATGCGACAGTAGAGGAGTCGGCGGTGTCGGCGTTCTCGTCAACACGAGTTTGTCCATGAACATCGATTCATTCGAACAACTTACAACCCGAATCGGACGTTTACGATTAAAAAGACGTGGATCAACACCGGCTTTGACAATCTTCGTCGTTTAGGCGCCGACATCAAACTGTCACGAAGAAGAAGAAGTCGAAGCGTTCTATATGAACTTGGAGAAGTTCTACAGAGAACACCACACATTCTTCAAGGTCATCATTGGAGATTTAAACTCCAAGATTGGACCAAGGAGAACGTCTGAAGAACGCCATATTGGAACCCACGGATTAGAATGGAACGAACAGGGTGAGCGGCTGTCTGAGTTTAACATGGCGACCAAGACAATCCATGGTAACTCGCCATTCCAGAAGCCCCACCCTCAGCGCTGGACGTGGGAGTCTCCCAGTGGAGAGTACCATAACGAAATAGACCACATCATAGTAAATAGAAGGTTTTGCCTAACAGATGTCGCTGTTGTCCCAAAATTCTACACGGGATCAGACCATCGCCTCCTTCGTGCAAGATTTTATTTCTCGCGGAAAGGAGAAAAAGCCGCTAAATTCCAAACCCGAAAGAACCACCGTAAACTGGGACTTATTCAATTTATTAGTCGGCTGTTGGGAAGATGCTGTTGTCGATAACATCGACGAAGAATACGATCGGCTATTCAACATCTTCACGTTAGTGCTATGAAAGCTGAGAGTGCAAAAGTCACCAAGAAACACTCGAGCTGATACGCCAGCGTGGAATCGCACGAGCTGCAGGCAACTGCGAATTAACGTCCGAACATGCAAAACAATGCACGCAGGCGATAAAAGATCTTAAAGAGAGAAGAACATCAGTAATGGTCGAAGCTGCAGAGGGTGGGAGAAGCATTCGCAAAGCCCACCGAAGCTTCGCCAATTACAAGACCAAAATGATTGCACTCCAGCGCCCAGACGGAACAGTTACAGCGTCCAGAAAGGTAATGGAGAAAATCATTCACGAATACTACTCGAATCTCTTCGATAGCCACGTCCACCTTCCGTCATATGAAATAAAGGAGGATGGATACGTTATACCACCGGCTCTCCCTTCCGAAATCCGACATGCCATTTTGTCAGTGAAAAATCGAACAGCATCGGGTCCGGACAGCATATAACCTAAAGAACCTTCGGCCAGTCCTCGTAAACACACTGGCTCGACTCTTCACGCGTTACCTGTCTGAATGCAAGGTCCCTACTTAGTGGAAGACCAGCAAGCCCGTGTTATTCTTCATGAAGGGTGAGCTGCACGATATCGACAACTATCGTCCAATCTGCTTACTATCTGTCGTCTACAAACTTTTCAGTCGAATCATCCTAAACACGATTGACAGAACACTAGACGAAGGACAGCCATGTGAGCAAGCAGGGTTTCGAAAAGGATTTAGTACGATGGACCACATCCACACGGTAACAACGCTCATTGAACTATCGCGAGAGTACAAAAGACCTCTCTGTCTCACTTTCATCGATTTACAGAAGGTCTTTGATTCAGTTGAGATAGAAGCAGTCTTGGAAGCCCTTGATAGTCAAGGAGTCCCTACTCAGTATATAAATATTCTTCGTGAGCTGTACAAAGATTTCACAACCAAGATATCACCATTCTATAACGATATTAACATTGAAGTCAAAAGAAGAGTTAGGCAAGGCGATACCATCTCGCCAAAATTATTTACCGCCACCCCCAGAACGTCATGCGAGCATTGGAATGAGATAATATGAGAGTGAAAATCGATGCTCGGCAGTTACACCATCTTCGCTTTGCTGATGGCATCGTCCTTATAACACCAAACATTAGCCAAGTGGAACGTATGCTTGCCGACTTTGATAAAGCCTGTGGAAAGATTGGTCTTCGACTAAATCCACAAAAACGATATTCATGAAGAACGGATTGGTTTCGCATACCCTATTCACGCTCAACGGAACGAATATCTCCGAATGCTCCTGTTATATCTATCTAGGTCGGGAAATCAATATGATGAACGGCCCAGCTCTAGAGCTGAGCAGAAGGAAACGAGCCGCTTTGGCAGCTTGCAAGAGTATCGAGGATGTAGTGAAGAGAACGAAGAACACCCGACTCCGTGCCCACCTTTTCGACTCAACGGTACTTCCTGCCCTAACGTATGCGTCAGGAACGTGGTCGCTGCGTAAGCAGGATGAAAAGTCACCTAGCGTTATCGAACGCACAGCCGAAAGCACGATGCTAGGAGTATCCCGCTTCACACAAGTAAAGGATGGGATCCGAAGCCCCGACCTGAGTCAACGATCAAAAATCAATGATGCCGTTCTATACGTCTAACAGTTGACGATAAGGGGGGCGGGACACGTAATGTGTATGAATGACAACTGATGGACAGGAGCTGTTATTGACTGATCTCCTCGCGATGTCAAAAGTACTGCAGGGAGACCACCGATCCGATGGTCAGAGTTCTTCACAAATAGCCTTGAAGAAAGATATGGTGCTCAACGAGTCCCTAGAGCGAGCAGAACCCACTGGGCTGCTCTTGCACGCACAGCGAAAAATGGAAGATTTAGTGGCTCCCGCTCGATCACTCGACGGTCAACTGGACTACAGGTGATGCAGGTGATTGAAAACGCAACCTCTTTAAATTTTCCGTGTTGATCTATGAGTTATAAGGTTCTCAGACCTGTTCATAGAGACCGCGTATCGTTAAACATATTTTGAACGACATTTTAGAAGAACTTTTTCGGCGCAACGGTGACGATTCGGTCGAATTACTCAAGATGGACATTGAAGGTGCTGAGCACTCGACGATCGTTCCCTTTATAACTAAACGTGAAGTCTGCCAGGTGAATTATAGCTTTTTGACAAGACCCTTATGGTAAAATCGGTCCTGGGTGGGCTTCTCAGAGTGTCGTTAGGTAAAATTTCGAGTTTATTGACAGTCTGAGGTATATCTCGGTGTACCCTATGTTAACTCATGCACCTTTGCCTTTCTGTCAGCCACTTTTTTGCTCCGACGGTGCTATCTTCAATCATCTGTCAAAAGGGCTGATCTGAGGATCATAAAACGACACTGAAAACCGTTAAGCTGATGGTCCTTGGTTGCTGCTGTGGATAGCACGGCGGGAGTCACCGATAAGAGTGGTCAGGTTCAAAGCCTAACTGAGGCTCCTTAAAACTATGCAGTAAGTATTCGTTTCTTTAGTTATTGTAGTACACTAGTTTAATCATTATTATCGTCTTAGCCTGTTGATTATATCGTTAGTAGGAGGTGGAGCTAATTTCTTGCTCAACTATTTTCAACTTATTTTTTTTTCAAATACACAACCATTCCATTCTCTCGGGGCATGGAAAACTATTCGTTTTGCTTCGTGAATCCAAAGATGGGTCTACTTCCGTGGAAGCAGCTTGAAGTAATAAAGTGATTGAGACATGAACCAGTAAGCTGCTTTCTAACTCCCACTGCTTGAATCCGGGAGGGTCGAAAAGCTTCGCACTCGAGAACTGAGTGTTCATAACGGAGAAGGTAGAACGGTAGTTGACAACGGCCATCGGAAGACCATAGCTGTAGTTGTAGATCATCTAAGTACTTTTGGAGAGGTTGAAGAAAGGGATCGACGTTAAGAACTTAAAAGTGCTCTTCATGAGAAAGACGTTCGAAGAGTTTAGAACCGACGAATACGTGTCACACGAATTTAGCGAAGAGCAAACGGATTGTCGATATGATTTGCTGCTTTTCGCTTCCTTTATGCAAAAAAAGGAACCATTTCTCGACCACACTTTAACTACGATAAAAAGTGTGTCCTGAACCATAGCGACAATGTCCAATTTAGTTGTACCAGATGAAACTCCTAAATACTTCGCAAAGCCGAAATCGCATTAAAAGAATGCTCTAATGAGTGCTTGATGGACTTGAGTTAAATTAATCCTCCATGGCTTGTTGAATTCTGACGGAGCAACGGAGGAGAACTCTAGCGGAAATTGATTAAATGCACTGAAATTTGGAGCGTCTCTGTCTCGACATAGTGGACGGAAAAGGTGTAGTTTTCTTTCACGACAGCGCTCGAAAGTTCCACAGGAAACTTTGTGAAACTGAATGAGTTAGACTACAAAACTCTGCGCAGCCGGCATACTCATCTGTTCCTGTAGCTAACAGTCCATCAGCTTATTCCACTAACAACTACCACTTCCAATAATGGGGCTTTTTAGTAGTATAATAGTTTTCAATAATGGGGCCACTGTTGAAAATACCTGCAGAGAATTCGTCGTCTTCAGAATGGTAGTATTCCATGCTACCCAAGTAAATAAACTCGTATGCAATTCGCTAAGAAGCATGTGGATTTCAATGTTTCTTATATTGACTAATAAGGTTGCATTATCCCAAAATAGGGCGCGTGTGGCGCACTGGTAGAGGGCACCTTGCAACACACGTAGAATCGAACCCCGCGCCCATGGCCCACCAAGCCTTCCATCGCTCCGGAGTGGCAAAGTGGTACCAGACTTGTCTGGAAGTATAGCAGCACTGGCTCGATACATCGGTAGGCTACCGCGAGACATTGTAAATGCCAGATCTGCATTCAATCACCTCCAAACGATGCTTAATGAAGTCAAATGCATGACTCATCCCTCAGGGATAAATCAACGCCGAGAGCTTTATCCCTTATGCTTTTATTCCAGGGTATAAAATTTTAATAGTTGAACTGCAAATCGACCATTGATTTAACACAACAGTGAGTACCGCATGTTCGTTCAGCAGGTCATAACTCATCACGTTATCGGTCCGCTTTGGGTTCTTGGAGTTTGAAGATATTTATTATAGCTGAAAGCTGCAGTCATGTAATGTACAAAATTCAATGTCTGCGTCGCATACATGTTTTCATTGGCTCCATTACAGTTCTCAGCGTTTAAGAAATTACACAAGCTAAAATACGATACCTCTTGGCCTTAGTACCCATACCCACCATTAAAGGACTAACTCTTATTGAAGCATTTGAACAAATTGATTCGGGAAGTTTTCGCCAAATAGGATTTAGCCAGTAAAAGCGGTCCATGATTTTATTAAATATAATGATCTAAGCTTCAATGTGAAGAAAATGTCTAAACTTGTAACAGGATAGGACAAGCACACTGATTTTAATGTTTTCGCTTTGATTGATAAAGAAGAATTTAAAAAGGTCAGAATGTTTCGTACTTAACAACTACAAACACTCGTACGTATTCTTTCAACGATAAACTAACACGAGGTGGATAAACAATTCTATTCGTCTAACGTTTCGACGTCTTCGTCTTCTCCAGAGCCGATGGTCCGTGTCAAAGGTCCGTAGTTGTTCGTCCACTCGATGTGGTGTCTTCTTGTTCGTACCTCAAATGTAGAAACCTCACCCTGCGATGCTCTTGCATACAGGACAGTTATTGTTGATAGTAATTGCCCGCTGGTAACAAATTGCTTTTCTCCGTAAATCTATCCATGAGAAAACAGTATGATCATCAGTTAGAGCAGACCATAACAATATTTCAAAAATCGACTTTTTTTAACCTCCGTATGACTAGTCAACATGTATTTTTTCATTGATAAGTCGAAATTAAAGGAAGATCGGTTTTTGAAATATTGTTACGCTCTGTGCTAACTGATAACAATACTTACCGCTGGCGGATGGATTGTTCGGGGGAAAAACAAACGATTATCACCAGATGATCACTGTCAACAACAAACGTTCTATATAAAAGAGAATTGTCGAGTAAGATTGCATTATCCGACCGGTTCTTCGCTGAAAAAGATCCGACTCGATGCGAACGCGAAGACGCCACCGCGAAAAGACGAAAGACTGTGGACCATCGACTGAGACCATCGGCTTTGAGGAAGACGAAGACGTCGATAAGTTTGCCGAATACAGTTTTTCATCATCCTCATATCAGCTTATCAGTGAAGGATAGACACTTTGATGACTCATTCCGATGTTAAAGGAAAATCGTTTTTTGAAGTATAAACAGTTACAGCAGCAAAACAAGGCCTTTACAAGAAGAAACTGAATTTTTTGAGCTCGCTGCTTTCGCGACCACCATGTATATGTGCGGGCCCAATGGCGAACCTCATTTCAGTGACAAATTAATGGCTGCTAGAAAAGTTTTGCTACAATCGAGCTGTTCTAAAGCAATTTTAATAAAGTGTGCGTTGTTGACTGTTACTCCGTACGCAATCCGCATAATCTGCTTCTGTCTCACGATTTCTGCCTTCTGATTGCTCTCAGACTGACTATCATCCTTGAAGATTTTGTATTCAGATTCTTCTGGAGATTCACGGAGAGCCAAATATGCACCTTCGACTTCTTAATTCTATTGCAAAGTAAGATTCTATTTCGGAGAAATCGATTTGCTTCAGCAATTTCCAAGTTATCAGTAACCGCAGCGAACTGCTCTGTTATTTGACAAAGTGCTTGTACGAGTCAACACTAGTTGCTGCTATTGCGAATTTGGAAAACATTGAACAGAATTCCTGTGCTGTTTATTAGACCCTTCACTACTGTAAACCTTCATCCCAATCGACCATTTCGTTCGAAATTTGCTGATTGAAATGAGATCGATTATCGTGAACGTTGCATAAAACTAGGCGTTTAGACTTGGCTACGTTCTTTTCTCGTACGAGGTGAATGGCGACTCATTGAAAGCCTGCGAATACAGCTTCGTCCATGTGGATTGCCTGGGACGATACGGTGTCGTCGAATTGAAGCGATTTCTGCATGAAGTCGTACCCTCTGAACCGAAGACCTACCGAATCATTTAGGATTGCTGTTCGCCTTGTCATAATCATCAGATACAACTCTTTTCTTCTTTAGGTTTCATTAGCTGTTTTGGTTGTAGAACAGTTCGGAAAGTATTTTGACTCTTTATAAGCTCAATATGTTGTTCATGTGATTGCGATGGTTCGACTTATACGACTCATTTTTTTTACTGTGCATTTTGTATCCGATCAGTAGCTTTTCTAGGACTAGTTTTGTAGCTCATGCTGTCCAAAAAACCACTATTCACAATTTCTAATTAGTTCCTTTACGTTTCCGATACGTCCAATCTCCTCCATCTGTGTTCTATCTTAAATTGGTTGCGCGGTACAGTTGCTTTCCTACCGAACCACGGGATAGCACCGAGTGTCACTGAATCGCTTTTCTTCTCCCACTAAGCGAGCTCTTTAATAACACGTTCGTGTCATTTTCAATCGTGAATGACAGGTCACTAATTTTTTCTCCTTCGCTTGTTTTTATCCCAGAGGAGCTTGTCGGACTAAAAATTTGCCCCAGGCATGGGTCGACAAAAGGTATACTTATTAATGATAAAAAACTATTTTGGGAAAACATTGTTCTTCGAACTACAGAAATTGTTGCTGACGAGGAGGACACATTAATCTTAAGTGTGCTCACACACTCAAGATCGACATGATAAGATGAGGTAACCTTTGAGGAGGCTTCTATAGGTGTAATTCCAAATATGTAATGTGGGCCATCAAAATTGTTGAATTCACAAGGACTATGCAAACTCAATGTGCACGTTGATCGATGTTTCTAGGCATAGAGTATTTGTCACGGGTCGTCCAAGCGTCCCATCCTTCCGGAGTCAGGAAACTTATATCAGAATTATCTGGAAACGTACCTCCAATTACATCGGCCTACGGCTGCCTCTGCTTAAGATTTATAAACCTCGATTCCGGGTTTTCAGGATGAATCGATTCGGCTGGCATTGAACAATCAAAACGAAGGCTAAAATTCCACAAAAAGTGGCCAAACCCACATGAAATTTTGAGCACCTTCGTGGATGACGGCTGCGACACAACGGAAGGATTGGAAGAATGTATGAGATCCACATTATATGTGGTGTCGGACCATGGAATTTGAAAATTTTCGATCATTTAGAAATAATTTCCGTCTCATTCCCGTGACCTATCCCTGTCTCAAATTGCTCTTTCAAATATTTTGCTCAAGAACGTTTACTCTAGAATTCAATCTTTACAAGTTGTAGTTTTATACATGCGATCATTCTTTCTGATCCGGAATGGCTACTATTTTCACAGATGATTTTCAATTCTTACAATTTGTACCAGCCAGAATTTATGCTTCTGTAAGCTATTAGTAAAACAGTCCAAGCACAAGTGTTCTCATCACTGGTTTCCTCTGCCGTTGATATACTCCTTATCGGAGTTGACTTGGAGTCGACATGCTTTGATAATTCCCTGCAAGTCTTCAAGCAAGCAAGCATCTTCCTTGCTTCCGCAGAATATTGGCCTTTTCAGGCAGATGACTAGTTGGTGGCGTGGGAACACCAATAATTAAAGGAAAAATCAAAAATACTTGGATCTAAAAGTTTTAAATAATGGAGTGAAAAGTAAGCAAAACTTTGCAAAGTTAGTTGTTAGCATTACTTTGGGTCCATTGGCCCAATAGCATTTCCTATCGGAAAGCAGAGATCAATGGATCTTTTTCATCTCTCCAACAGTTCTCGATTCTCACGATTTGTCCTTCAGTTGTCCGTCCGATCTCATTTATAATCAGGTTCGAAATAAAAAGAAAGATCAAGGCTGGCGCGTTCGACGTTGATCAATTTATGAGGGATGCGCCATGCTTCCAACACCATTAGGCATCGGTTTGATGATTCAATCCATGTCTAGATTAGGCAAGGATTTGGAAGGGCCTACAGTTGTATCAAGTCAGTGTTTTTACCTTCCAACAAGTTTAGCACCATTATACCAATTTTAGTGTGATGAACAGCCTGGTGATCCTAGGGTCCGCGATCGAACCAGCGACTGATCCAATCTGTATTGCAGGGCACTGCTAACCTCTTGGCTACAAGCAACACCTATGTTTCCAACCTACTATTTGAGTCTAAGAAGGTTTGAAATTTTATCCATGAATAACTCGTAAAATGCAAAGCAATAATTTTCGAACTGATCGTCATCCAACCTGAGTAGTAATACTTTTTGGATTGCTAAGTTCGACGTCCTAGCTCGCAACGCTTTACCGCCATTGTGGCTAGGAGGTGTACCTGGGTGTCGGGTTGTAATTTACAGCGGGGAGATTCGTCACCCTGGCAGAGTCTCCCAAGCTGAGAAGGAGTCCGGCGTTTCCATCAGTAAGCCCAGTTAAGAGTAAACCAATACCAGGATTCACCACCGTCCTGGCACCACACCATTCGCATAGTGGCAAATCTCTTTCTGATCCACAAGGGCGACAACTGCCTGTGGTAGTGACGACCTGGCGTAGGCTTTGGCCTGTCTGACCTCGAAACTCCAGGGAACCACAATGGCTAAACCAGCAAATCTAAGAAAAAATGGAGGTTGTGCTGGGGCCTGCCCTGCACAGCTAGCGGTGATGGACCGTCCAAGTATCCAAGTGAGCAAGTTCAACGTCTTCGTCATCATCAGAGCTGATCATTAGAGTCGATGGTCAACAGTTGTTCGCCTTTTGGAAGTGGCGTCTTCCTCGTCGTACCAAGGTTTCACGCTAAGTAGTTTGAGAAATAATCGCGATTTTGTCTCATCTTATTTTTAAGTACTGTTTTTAGGCATTGCTTTGCACTACTGTATCAACACTGTGTGCCACCAGGTTCTGCCACCATTATCACACTGAGGTTTCTTTGCGTTTGTGTTCAACATATTGTTGTCTCAGTTTGGTGCAAAAACAAATGCGATTTTGAGCCGTGAAATTCGAGTCATACAACAACTTTACCAACAAAAATAGGAATTGATGTGTGCATCTTTGCAATTATGATGCCAGTTCACTCTTTCCGACAGAGTTCCAACGTTCCCTGAGCTGCAGATTCTCTGGCGGAATTTGGAGATCAGTCATATGATATATGTCCTGGAAATTTTTACGAACAGGATTTTTCGATGGATGACATAAAACAACTTACGGCGCTCAAAGCAGTGGTTGGACCGAGATGAAGCTCTTGAACATTTTCCGTAACCGAGTTTGTACCAAGGGAAGGACATAGTGGCTACTTGCTGCCTACATATGGAAACGTGCACTATAATCCTCATCGCTCGAGTGTCAAAGTAGAGATTTGTCCCTGAAAAAACGAGAAAATGCACCAAAAATACAAAATTTCATCTGCTTTTGACCAGTAGAACACAACCAGTTCTGCTTCATAAAAACGCCCCTCCCCCTCCCCCTCCCTACACTTCTCGGGTTAGCGTTCTAAAATGGTAGGACTTGGAAAAGACTTGAGCTTCATATAGAGTACAAATAGACGAGGATTTATGCTGTGATGGGCTGAGTAAATTTATTCATTGTCAATAAAAAGTGCAGATTCTGATGTTTATCAAAGCTTACTGCTAGTGGAGAGACGTGCTTTAAAGGTAAACACTGCAGACAAAATTCATGTCTTTGCTACAACCAAACTAATAAGTAGAAATAAGTTGAAAAGGACACGGTTCAGAGGGAGCACTAGGAATCAACGTGGTCGATAGACCATGTGTATTGCTTTTATGACTTATCGTTCTTAAGTGGACTGCAAGGATGTCGATCCACACACGATTTTTACCTAAGAAAGCTCAGTGATTTTTGGAAAGCAAGCTTATGAGGCACATCACTACGTGAAGCCTATGTTGTGAATTCAAGTCGAGTCGTGCTACCAAGAAGACAAATTCTTCATATAAGATATAAGACAATTCATATAAGAAGATACAAGAATCGGACTCAATTTTCAAAATGCTAAACACACGGTGTCCAAAGTAATTACAATGGCAGTCGCCCATCTCCGAAATATGCAGAAAGACCAAAAAACCTATCCATATAAAAATTACTCGAATGGGGCCTCTGAAACTAAAGGAAGAATTATCAACAACAGCCGCAAATACTGATAGCTTTGCTTGAGCGTTGGATCGCTGGGAAGCCGTAACGAAAGATTTTCGCGATCGTTTTCTGGTAGGATTTTACCCAGAAAGAATTTCGACGAGTTAAATCACACATCTATAGCGCGATCTATTATAACGATGTCTCCACGCAGAATGTTTCTTTTCGCTGGGAAACGGTGTTTTGTCTTCTCTTGTGAAAACGCTCCACGATGATGGAGAATTTCGATGGGAATTCAGATCTGAAGAGTTCTTGGGCCATGATGAAGTGCAGAAATGCATGTCTTTCTGACACAAATCATTTCATGATTTAGATACAGTTGAAGTAAAATAGTAAAAATTTTTTGCATTTTTCTCCTTCATAAAAACTAGATGTTGACAGTCAAATACTTTGAATCCTCCCAATGGTTTACCGTCATCGTTGCTGAAGGTTTTTCTCGCTGTCGGGCTGCGACATCCACCGACAGAGTATCCTCAATTGAAAAGGAGTCCGGCGTTTCCATCAGGGAGCACAGAATAGTTAACCAATACCAGGATCCACCACCGTCCTGATATCAAAGTCGTATGGTGACAAATCTCCCTCTGATCCACAAGGGCTGCGCCTGCCTGTGGTGGTGAAGACCTGGCAGACTTTGGCCACGCTGACCTCGGGATTCGGGACAGTGGCTTAACCAGCAAATCTCTGAAAAATTGAGATTATACTGGAGCGCGCACAATCGGTGAGGACGGGTCGTTTATGTATCAAGTATCAAATAATGCTTTGAATATCAACACGTGCTTTAATAGCGATGTTGATCAGTACTCACGATCTAAGCAAACATTCTAATGCGCTTAATGTCGTTTTACCTAGAACACGCCTGTGTAGGTGCAATGATTTGAAGCTTAATCGTAGGGTAATTGCGAGTCTTAGCCCGACAATTTATGGTGCAACATCGCTCTGAGCGTTAAACTGGTGCATCAGCCATAAAACGTTGTTAAGCGTTCTTTATTACTAGGCAATCATTAAATCGATAGCTTTATAGTGATGAAATAGACAAAATACAAAAACGAATTATAGAGCAGGGAAATCTCTGGAATACGCTCACTAAATGCCAGAGTACTGTCTACGAAAGTCATTCTTTGTAAATAAAACCACACTATTTGAAAAAAAACCTCCACCCACGCTAATTGGGAAACAAACGCTTCTTTGGAGGAGTATTTGTCATGTTTCTCCTCATACAGTTTATTACACATGAAGGTATTCAAATCCAAAGAAAATGGATCTTAAAAACAGGATGAACGATAGACGTTAACTCGCTCAGTGGCTAATTTCAACACGAGGAGACGAACTCTAGGATTTTGAATGGTCCAAGTGTCTTAGACCCTAAGATGATCTCTGCGAGAGACATAATATTTGCAGTTTATGGAGTGATGAAGCTGCTTATGATTATTTGTCCAGGAATGCGTCATGAATCTTCGGTCACTTGCGGATAATATTTCCCTGAGCGACTACCAAATGAGCCCATCACTTTCAAGAACGTTGCTGCTCACTTGCTCAAAAGTCTGGCATTATTTTCCGAATTTCCTATGGTGAGACTTTTGCAAATTAACAGTCACGCGCAAATATTTGCAGGATAACCAGGAAGAATGAGAAATTTCACTTAAAAGTATTTCCTTCCTGGGAAATTTTTAGCGACTAAATCAGACTGCGATATACAGCGAGGAGAATCATTCCCCCGGCATGGTCTCTCATGCTGAGGAGTCCGGCGTTTCCGTCAGAAAGCTAAGAGTAAACCGATATCAGGATCCACCACCATCCTGGTATCAAACTGGTCACGTGGTGGCAAATCTCCCTCTGATCCACAAAGGTGACGACTGCCTGTGGTGGTAACGACCACAGACAGACTTTAGTCTGGCTGACCCCGGGACACCAGGGAAACACAATGGCTAAGCCAGCAAACCTAAGAAGAAATAGAGAATGTGCTTGGATTCACAAAACAAGTGAGGACAGACCGTCCAAGTATCCAAGTAAATAAATCGCATATGTTTTATTAGTATCAAATCGATAACAAAGTAAACACAGTCGTTTCAAAGAACACTAACAGATGTTGGTCCACGATCGTTATGAGTACAGCTTGAACCATTTGTTCAACAACTGCGGAAGATGCTTCACATTCAGGTTGTTGTTGTCCACTGAAGGTGTATAGTCGTTGATCAGAAGATACGGTACCTAGAATCTCTTTCATGTTTCTCGTCCATTTCATACTTCTCATGAAAAACTGCAATTTCAATTATCACGGTTCTCATATGGTGTCCAGTAAAACTCAGGGTAGCGCTTGGTCCTTCAATTCTGAGTAAAAATTCTAAACCAACCATAATAGATCTTTTAATCATTAAGTAAACAGGTTTGGAAATAATCGCACTAAACTAAGTTAATATTAAACTAGGCTGGTGAAAAGGTGATGGCGGAAATTTTGGTGGGGAATCTAGAATATTATAAAATAACTTCACTTGAACACATCTGCAGTGTAAATCATAAATAATGTGGTCAAACAGTGTCGCGAAAGGATATTGGAATATTTCTTCCGATCTACTCAAAATAGAAACAGTTGATACATCTTTCAGTAACTCCCACGACCGACTTTCTATTAACCTCGGCATTGATCAAGTAATTCTTCGTATTTTTGTTGAGC
>UYYA01005484.1:0-11025 GCA_900624975.1 Angiostrongylus costaricensis | reverse complement strand
GGGTAGGATAAACGGGACCCTTCTATCGCTAGAGTTGTCGTTTGGAGGCCTACGATTTCCTCTACACCTATTCTGAGCTAAAGTTTCGTAGTCATTAGAAACGGCTATTTGCCGTGCCAAGTTCCGAGACTCCTCTCTCTGCTCTCTTCCCGTGCGCACGTTGGTTGCTGTTCGAAACATGTTTCTTATAAGCGCCCTTTTCGTGTGAGAGGGGTGAGAGGAGCGGTAATGAACCAAGATATTTTTACTACTTGGCTTTCGGTACCACTTTGCAATGTAGCCATTTTCTGTTAGGTGAATTTGTACGTTCAAAAATGGAAGCCATTTTTCTTTCGGCTTTGCTCGGGTGAACTTGATATACTCTGACTGTGCGTTTAACAATTCGAAGCATTTGTCCATTTCCTCTTGTGTTGAGCAAAGGACAAAGCAGTCGTCTACATACCTACAGTAGAGTAGCGGCCCGAGATCAGTCACCGGTGCTTCCACCTTAGACATAAATGCAACAAAGAATAGTAACACCTCGCGTTTGCTCAACAAAAATACGAAGAAAATCACTTGATCAATGCCGAGGTTAATAGAAAGTCGGTCGTGTAAGTACGAATAGCTTTTTTAATATTCGCCCAAAGTAGTGTATTCCACTTAGCGTAATTTAATTCTAACCAGAAGGAGTGCTAGCACGAGTGTTGCACTAGAATACACAAAAACCATTTTTCAGCCCATAATTTTTTTAGAATAGAGAAATCACTTCACGGGCTATCACGTTGACGCCTGATGACGCTGCTTTCCTACGCATCATTAGCGATTTCGCCTATCTGCGCCGAGACCCAAATAATCATGGTTATCGTACTATAAGTTAGGTATTTTAGGCGGATTGAGATCATAATGACGATGACCGTCTTTGCCTACAGATGGAAAGCGTTCTGGATATGCTGCCAGGAAGAAGCCTTAACGGCATCATCCGGCTCATGCGACATTATCTTCGGGAAGTAGGAATTGCTACGTTTCGTAAAATGGTATGGTAGCGATTATATTCGATACGATACGGAAATTTCAATTCTTGGATTCTTGGATGCTTCGAATGTCCCTCTTCACGAGTTGCGTGGACCCCACCACACTTTCCATTCGTTTCTTTACCTCACAATCGTCGCCGATGATGGTGGTTTCGTTCGAACATGGTAGCGCATGCGAGCCTTATATCGTGGTCCGTAAAATAACTGCTGCTGCAGGTACAGCTGATTAAATACGAACACGTTCGCCCGACGTGCAGGTAGCCGTCCTAAGTACGTTTGTCTTCTCACTCTAAGTTTTCTTCGTCCAGTTGTCGTCTGTTCTTCTAATTATGTCACCGGTCCATCTATGTTTCGCTGTCGATGTATATTCTCTTGGATCTCGAAGATTTAACACATTTCGAAGATAAGAGCTTTGCATTCTGGCTAGAGAGTGAAAGTGCCGGTTATATTCAAAAAGACGCGGTTTGAGCGCTCTCAAGTAATTCGGAGCATTTTTGACGCGGTTGAAGGATCAGCCCACGTCTCTGTAGCATAAGAGAGAGCTGGGAAGACCGTTAACTCGAAAAGGTGAGCGGGGATTCTATGCTCTTTCAGTGGCTCCTTCGAGAGGCCCGAGTGTGGCCTAAGCTCTTTCATTCTTCTGTATAATTTCTCCTTCACATTGTTTTCCAGGTTCATTGACCGCCCAATGTAAACGAACGAGCTGGTCTCTGCAATGAGAGAGCCACCCAATTCAATTTTTTCGCCTTCGCACCATGTGTTTTTCATGAACTGGGTCTTCTTTCAATTTATGCGAAGTTCGATTTTTTCCACGCTTCGTTGAGCTCGTTGATCATCACCTCTGCTTCGCTAGTACTTTTTGAGAAAGTGACGATGTCGTCGGCAAAATAAAGGTTTGATAGGAATATCCCACCAATACGTATGCCATTCTCACCCCAATCGAGTGACTTCATTGTCCACTGCAGTGCGGCACTGAACAGCTCCCTGTCGAACCCCTTTTTTCGTGGGTATTGTAAGAGGTCGATGGAAAAGCTGTATCTTCGCAGTTCAGTTCCGGTAACAGTCGGACAGAGTTTATGTTGGACGGGCCCACTCCTTGGTCGACGAGGGCCGATAAGATTGCATTCATTTCGACACTGTTAAACGCTTTTTCATAGTCCACAAAGGTTAGGACTAGATGCAAGTGGTATTCCCGACAAGCTTCGGTGACCCTGGACACGGATTGGATGTGGTCCATGTAGCAAAATCTTTTTCGAAATCCTGCTCGCTTGACTGGCTGCGCCTCATCCAATGTCTTTGATATACGTGAGATGATAATCCTCGTTAAGAGCTTGTAGTGTACACTTAACAAGCACATGGGACGATAGTTACGAAGATCCCTTCGGTCTCCTTTCTTGGGCAGGATGACCGTGCGCGACGTCCTCCACTCGTCTGGGATTTTTTCCTTTTGAAAGCAGCCTGTCACAAGATCTGCGAGAAGTAAATGTAAATTGTGGCATCCAGCTCTGAGGAAATCGGTAATGATATTATCGCGTCCTGGTGCTGTGCCTCTTTTCATGCTTTCTATCGCAACTCGAACCTCCGACGGAAGAATTCCAGGTGGTTTTTTTCCAGCGGGTATATTAGTGTGCGGGACGGGGATTATGGAACGAAAAGGCTGGTGCACATCGTTTACGCTATTAATTTCATATCACGGCGGGAAGTTTTGACGATCCCATCTTCGCTCATTAGGGCTGACAGCGGAACATTATAATCACACATGTCCCGACGGCATTTTTTTCTGACTGTTTCTATTCTCTGCTGTTTCTAGTAGTTTTTTCTGCTTGTACCGTTGTACATCTTCCTGCAAAGCTCTTCTGCAGCTGGCATTTATTACTAGCCATGTTAAGCGTGTTGCAGTATGATCAAGCTTCAGTTCCTTTCTGTTTTCGAGCAACTCCTTAGTAGTGATGGAGATAAGATCCGATATTCTTGCTTGAGAAACTGAAGCAAATTCAGCGCAGCTTTTCAGTCTTTCGACAAGCAGCTCGTAGTCTTCGGTCGGGCCTTCTTTAATCTGCCAGTCACGTTTGGATAGAACATCGCTCAGAGTGTTTTCGTCGTATACAGCTAGATTTTTCTTCGTGATCGATGAAGAGAGTTCTTTTCCAGCTTGCGACCGAATCGAATCTTCGCACGAAGAAGGCGGTGATCGGTACCAGTACAGAATGACGGGTCTACCGATATGTCAAGTAGGCACCATCTTCTATTTATCAGAATATGGTCGATCTCCACCGCAAGAGCGATGCCGTTGGGAGACTCCCATGTCCAGCGGCAGCTTTCTTTCTTCTGGAACAACAAGTTCCCTTGGAAGAGGCGTGCTGCTTACAGGAGTCCTGCGAGACGGTTACCATTCTCATTACTTTCTCTTAATCTAAAATTTCCGATTCTGCATTCGCTTTCGTTGGCCTTTCCTATTCTGGCGTTGAAGTCCCAAACAAAAAATTTATGATATGCTTTATCATTGCAGATGACTTCCTCCAACTGGTAGTAGAACGTATTTAATTCGTACTCATCAGCAGCGTCGGTCGGTGAGTAGCAGTTGATGATGGTGATTTTCTTGCGATGCGACAGTTGAAGGCGGAGACGGGTCGGCGACAAAGCCTACGCCACCGACATTTCGTGACGAAACCTTTCCTCCACGGACCACGAGGGCCCCATGTTTAGTTGGCGTATACCGGTCTTTTGAATTTTGTTTCTTATAAAGAAATCACATAAAATTTAATGCGATCTGCGGCTGCAAGAAGGGCTTGAAAATCGTCGTTTGTGGAGAGTGTTCTGGCATTATACGTGCATAGTAGGAAACAATCTCCGTGGCGTGTCGTGCCTGTTTTCGTTAGATCCGGTTCCAATGACGTTCTGCACAGCTCGAGATTTTCTAGCCTCTCACTGGTAGTCTCACTGCCTGACGTTACAGACAGGATTACATAGTGTGCGAGGTACTGAGACTGGCCTATTAGTGGTCATGCAACTTGGTCATCTCTAGAGTTTTGACTTAACCTTGCAAGGGCATATCCAGGCCTTCACCGCGATGTGGATCAGAGGGAGGCGTGTTTTCGGCGATGAATCCTTCTCTGGGTCTTCCTACTAGTTGATTCGTAGAGATGTCAAAACCGAAATCAGAAACGAAGGTGGGAATGAAAAAGTAACCGACCGTTGAAGGACGATATTGAAGCCGAAAGTAAAAAGTAATAGTAGTAAATAAAAGTTAAACATTACGATTTCAACTACTGCTTTAGTCTAACTGGGTTCAACGCCGAATTATTTGCTTTAGATCATTTCTGTTGGTGGGTGATTGCTAAGAGCACCGTTGGTGTAAAAACCCGGCTGAGAGAAAAGCTGATTAAGGGCATTGGTGGTGTAGTTGACAACACGTGATTCACCGGAATGTGCAGCCGCGGGTTCAAAGTGCGTCTCAGGTTCTAAGTTTCGCTCATATCTAAGCATCACTGTGTTCGGTGATATTTGAATCACTGCTGCTGAATTTTCTAGATTATCCCTTTCTAAGCAGCGTTTTATAGCTACTACTGCGTTGTAGAAAGTAAAGGGCAGGATAAGCGGTACTCTACTTTCGCTAGACATATCGTTTGAAGACGCGCTTTTTCTCTCAACTTACTCCGTGGAGCTATTGTTTCGTAGCCAATGGAAACTACCATTTTTTGTAGCAACTTCAACGTCTTCCTTTACCTCACTTTCCTGGCACCCATTGGTGGCTGTTTGACAAATGTTTCTCACAAGTGCCACTTTCTCTGCGGAGGGTGGAAGGGAAAGAATTGAACCATTATGTTTTCTTACCTGACCTTCGCTAAAGCTAGTGGCGTTGTCGTTTTCTGAAAATTTAATATGAGCTTTCAAAAATGAAAAAAGTTTTTATTGGTTTTTTTTGGTAACTTCTATGTACTCCGGCTATTTGTTTAAGAACTCAAGACGTTTCTCCACTTCCTCTTGAGTGAAGCAAGTAACGTAACAATCATTTATGTATACACAGTGGAGCAGGGGCTTGAGATCGTTTACTGGAGCTTATATTCTAGACAAAAGTTCAGTTGTAAGCCTTAGTGCTAGTCGCTGTCTCATCGCTAACCTTCTCATTTGTCTCATTTCTCATTTTTTCTTCTCACTTTTCCGACCACCGAGAGACTGAACAGCTCACGCACTCTTAAGAGAAGACGAACAACTGTGGACCATCGACTCGGATCATAAATACTGATGAAAACGAAAACGTCGAAACGTTAGCCAAAATAAATTCATTTATCAAATTCGCAAGCTCAACAATTCAAGCACTCTTAAGAAAAATGAAACTCAAACCACGTCGAGATTTTTGAAAACTCTGCACCGAAGGTATCTGTGGTGGGGAACGAGGGCACTATTAGGGCTAACGCGTTCCACAGCATGCGAGTTCTTCGTTTCTCCGTTTCGGCTTCTTTTCGTAAGAGCCGCACTTGAGACGGCATGTCTCTTATTTTTTCATTCTTTCATCCATTTTCTTCCTATTCGTGGCGGCTTATGATGAGAATTATAACCATAACGATGCTGAGGTAATTTCAAAACGACGGACCACCGCTTTTTGCGGCGAGGTTTAAACACGAAATAAACCCTTCTTATTGCTAACGCACCCACCACCACAGCATATGAGTTTGTCGTTTCATCCTTCTTTCAGCACTCCAATCACCTGTACCACCTGTAGTCTCGTTGATCGTCGAGTGACCCGAGCGGGCGCCAGTAAATCTTCCATTTTTCCATGTCGGGTGCAAGAGAAGCCCAGCGGGTTTTGCTCGCTCTAGCGATTCGTCGAGCGTCATATCATTCTTTAAGGCTCTTTGTGAATAACTCTGACCATCGGGTTGATCGTCTTCCTGCAGTGCGTTTGACGTCCCGAGGAATCCATTCACTAACGGCTCTTGTCCATCGGTTGTCATTCATACGCATTACTTGTCTGGCCCACTTTGCCTTCGACTGTTTGGCGTACAGAACGGCATCTTTGAATTTTGCGTGTTGACGCAAACCTGATCATCGGATCCTATCCCTTACTTGTGTGGAACGGGATACTCCTAGCATCATCCTTTCGACTGCGCGTTCGATAACGCTGAGTGACCTTTCATCCTGCTTAGACAGCGACCAGGTTTCTGATGCATACGTTAGGGCAGGAAGTACCGTTGAGTCGAAAAGGTGGGCATAGAGTCGGGTGTTCTTTGTTCCCTTCACAGCAACACCGATGCTCTTGAAAGCTCGCCAAGCCGCTCGTTCCCTCCTGCTCAGCACTGGAGCTAGGTCGTTCATAATGCTGATTTCCAAACCTAAATTGATATATCTGGAGCATTTAGAGATATTCGTTCCGTTGAGCGTGAATGGGGCTTACGGAACCAATCCATTCTTCACGAACATCGTTTTTGTGAGATTTAGTCGAAGACCAATCTTTCCGCAGGCTTTATCAAAGTCGTCAAGCATACGTTTCGCTTGGCTAATGTTTGATGTTTTAAGGACTATGTCATCAGCAAAGCGAAGATGGTGTAACTGCCGACCATCGATTTTTACTCCCATATTATCCTATTCCAATGGTCGCATGACGTTCTGGAGGGTGGCAGTAAATATTTTTGGCAAGATGGTATCGTTTTACCTAACTCCTCTTTTGACGTCAGTGTCAATATCGTTGTAGAATGCTGATACCTTGGTTGTGAAACTTTTGTACAGCTCACGAAGAATTTTTATGTACTGAGTAGGGTCTCCTTGAGTATCAAGGGCTTCTCAACTGAATCAAAGGTCTTCTGTAAATCGATGAAAGTGAGGCGGAACCGTCTTTCGTACTCTCGTGATATGTCAATGAGCCGTGTTACCGCGTGGATGTGGTCCCTCGTATTAAATCCTTTCCGAAACCCTGCTTGCTCACATAGCTGTCTTTCGTCCAGTGTTCTGTCAATTTTGTTTAGGATTACTCGAGTGGAAAGCTTGTAGACGATAGACAGTAAGCAGAATTGGCGATGGTTCCCAATATCGTGTAGGTCACCCTTCCTGAACAATAACAAGGTCTTGTTGGTCTTCCACTTAGTAGGGACCCTGCATTCAGGCAGGTAACATGTGAAGAGCAGAGCCAGTGTGTTCACGATTACTTGCGGAAGGTTCATCAGGTGTTCTGGTCTTGTCCTTCTCGAACCTGGTGCAGTTCGATTTTTCACCGACGAGATGGCATGTAGGATTTCGGAAGGGAGAACCGGTGGTACAACGCATCCATCCTCGTTTATTTCACATGACAAAAGGTGTGCGTGGCTATAGAAGAGATCCCAGTAGTATTCGTGAATGCTTTTCTCCATTGCATTTTTGGACGCTGTAACTGTTCCATCTGGGTGCCGGAGTTCAACCATTTTGGTCTTGTAATAGGCGAAGTTTCCGTGTGCTTTGCGAATGCTTTTCCCACCCTCTGCAGCTTCGATCATTACTGCTGCTCGTCTCTCTCTAAGATTTTCTTTTGTCGCCTGTCTGCATTGTTTTGCATGTTCGGACGTTAGTTCGCGGTTGCCTGCAGCTCGTGCGATTCCACGCTGGCGTATCAGCCCTAGTGTTTCTGGAGACAAACTCCTCTTGGTGACTTTCGAACTTTCAGCTTTCATAGCGCTAACGTGAAGATGTTGAAAGAGCCGATCGTATTTTTCGTCGATGTTATCGACAACGGCACCTTTCCAACAGCCGAGTAATGAATTGAATAAGTCCCAGTTCATGGTTGTTCTGGGACTTCGGTTTTGGAATTTAGTGGCTTTTCCTTTTCGCGAGGAATAAGATCTTTAACGAAGGAGGCGATGGTCTGATCCCGTGTAGAATTTTGGTACAACAGCGACATCGGTTAGGGAAAACCTTCTATTTACTATGATGTGGCCTATTTGTTTGCGGTACTCTTCATTGGTTATTCCCACGTTCAGCGTTAAGGGTTGCGCTTCAGAAATTGTGAGTTACCTTGGATGGTGGTGGCCGTCGTGATAAACTCGGACAGCCGCTCACTCTACTCGCTCTACTGTAATCCGTGGGTTTCAGTGTGATGTTCTTCAAACGTTCTTTGTTTAATTTTGGCGATAAGATCTCGAATGATGATCTTGAAGAATATATGGCCGTCTCTGTAAAAGTTTTTCAAGCCCATGTAGAACTCTTCGACTTCTTCGCCATAGTTTGATGTCGGCGCGTAAACGACGAAGATTGTCAAGGTCGGAATTGATCCATGGCTTTTTAATCGTAAACGTCCGATTCGGGTTGTAAGTTGTTCGAATGTATCGATGTTCAAGGACAAACCCGTTTTGACGAGAACTCCAACGCCGCCGGCTCCTCTACTGTCATATGTTCCGAGGAACAGTTCTTCTCCGTTCTTCTCTCCGGCGTCTTCTCATCTCGGCCAATCCAATGACGTCGCACATTATCCTTCTTGCTTGCATGAGTAAGCCTTCTATCGAGGACTAGGATGCAAGTGTGCGTGCAATGTAGGTATAGATCGTCACCATAGTTTTTTGAAATGCATTCGGCTTCTATTGGCTCTGAGATTTTAGCAGCCTCTCCGTACTCATCCTACCCAACGCTCAAAATTGGGAACTCTTTCGGGGTTAGGTGAATGAGGTCTGTTTTTTTTTTACTGTGTTTAGCATTTTTGATACACACGTATAGCTTGCTGGGCTCTGAACCTGGAAGCATTATATGCTCACGGGTAGCTTGCCAGGCTTTCCCAGTGTGGAGATGGTGCTCATTTGTTGGAAGCGACCCCTAACCGCCTCCCATATACTTCCCAGTCGCTTGATTGCAGGGTTTTCGACATTGACTCGTAGAATACAATCCGCATAAGCAAGAACGCACCCACACACGCATGCATGATTACGCCTAGCAAATACAGAATGTATGTGCCAAATTAGCGCAGCAGAAACGGGAAGTCCATCCCCTGGATTCACCTGCACCTCAGGGAAGCCAAGGTCGCTTTTTGTGCACGATTAGCCCCCTATCCACCACCTGGGAAGGCGCCACGTGGTCTCGCAACTAATCGGCTCGAGATCGCTCATATGAGGGAGATCCGTGGAGGAGTACTCCAATGCAATCAGTAAATAAGGAGTTATTACGTTATGATTTATACTACAGCTTTAGCTTAACCTGGGTTCAATGCCGACTAGTGCTACCAATATCAACTCCATTGACGGGTGATTGTTGATGGTGCCATTAGTTATAAAGCCAGCTGAGAGAAATGAGAAGCGAAGGACTCGCATGGTGTGGTAGTGAAAGTGCTCGCCGCCGCAAAAGTAGAACCGTGTTCGATCCCACCGCAGAAACTTGCTGTTCGGGGTCTTGCCAACATCTCAACATCATTGAGACTCTTAATAATGTTGTTACTATTGCTGTATTATGTTGCTCAGTAGTATGAAATGTTCTGAATTATATGCTACGATGATTATTAACCTTTTTTCTTAGTACTGTAATTCATTGAGCGCTATATGAAAAGCCAATAAATAGACGACTTGTATCACGTTTGAGATGAGATGGGGCTTCACTAGCATGTGTCGACATTGATACGTTCCTCCGACGCTGCTGGGTTTTATACCAGAAGTTTGTACTTATACTTGGAAACATGGATGGCCCGTCCTCACTGGTTGTGCGGGCCCCAACATAATGTGCATATTTCGGAGTTTAGCTAGTTTGGGTGTCGTGCTACCCTGAAGTTCTGAGGTCAGCGCAGCGGAATCCTTCGCCAGGCCGTCACCACCACAGGCACTCCACTTTTGTGCATCAGAGGTAGATTTGCCACCATGCGACTCGTTGGATACCGGAACGGTGGTGGGTTCTGGTATTGGTTAATTCTTAACCCGGCTTCTGATGGAAACGCCGAACTTATTCTCAGCTTGGCACTGTATCCATGAAATTCTTATTCCACACCTGTTGAGGTTACTGAACCAGCGCCTTTCCAGAAGCAAATCCGTTTTAAAAGGAAGAATGTTGTAAATGTTATGAAAGGCACAGTGAGTTCACTCAGTCGTAGCTCAGCTTTCTCATTGGTATGATCGATTTTCTAAGATATTTATGAGCCATATCGTAAGAAACAATTGTAAATTTATGCCGAAAGTGTCCGAAAGTGTCCGTCCGAAAGCGAACCCATAGTAGACTATGTTTGAAGCCGAAACCTGCACTGGAAGTTTAGCTGTGAATGAAATGAAAGGAGATTGACGAAGGAACACAAGAACACGAGACGACGACAATTATTGGAAACGCTAACCTTCAACTCAAGCGACATTCCGTTCCATAAACTTAATAAATCAGAAAAGAAAAAAAGAAAACCTTTTCAGACGAGTTAAATTACCAGTAATCTGACTGATAATCAACTCTTGTTTCAATTCCAATCGCTAAGATAGACCAAGGTTATCATGAGGAATGAATGGGTATGGAAAAAAAGTCGAACAAACTTAACAGAAGCTGTTAAATGCGATTTGATTGGATGGTGGTTCTTAGTAACATAAAAAAATAGTGACACACATGGATCTAAAGCGATAAAACAACGTTCCTTAGAGATCCTCGTCCAGTCTCAGAAAAAAGGACCCTCAAGCCCATGACAAAATGAAGTTAGCTGTCGGCATCGATGGAACTTCCAAGTGCAAGAAAACCCTGCGGGACTACGCATAAGCCTATGGAGACAGAGGAAGAAGAACAACTCGTACAACCTCTCAACTCGTCCGGGGCCTAAACACACCGACGCGGACGGCTTTGAGTGTAACCGACATATTTTCGATAGCTGGAGGGATTGGGTTGAGAACATCAGAAATCGATACAAAAGGCTTTGGTTTATCGATCTAGAAGCATATATGCTACTACTTCCTACATTTTCTCATAGTTCACCATCGAAACAGTTCTACTCAGTGCTTGCAATATTGACATTGATAACATTGATATTGAGGCTGCATATATCTTCTATCAGACCGTCCTACATCATAACCCACTATAAAAATTGAAAATTGGAGAAGTGCTAGTT
>UYYA01005483.1:0-20081 GCA_900624975.1 Angiostrongylus costaricensis | reverse complement strand
CGGGGAGTAACGCGTTCACCACCACACCATGCGGGTCTTTTGTTTCGCACGTCTCTCAGCTATTTCTATCGATCTTTTTGCCACAGCAATCACCCGTCAGCGGGGTTGATCTGGGGAGCGCATATCGGCATAGAACCCAGTTAAGCTATGGCTGTAGTTGAAATCACAATGTTTAACGTTTTGTTTTCTGCCTTCTATAATTTTCATGGCAGGTTACTAAGCGAAATACAACCACAACGTTGCTGAGATATTTGCAAAACTCTGGACCGCAGGTGTCTATGGTGGGGAACGAACGCGCTATTATCCTTTCCGGGGAGTAACGCGTTCACCACCACACCATGCGGGTCTTTTGTTTCGCACGTCTCTCAGCTATTTCTATCGATCTTTTTGCCACAGCAATCACCCGTCAGCGGGGTTGATCTGGGGAGCGCATATCGGCATAGAACCCAGTTAAGCTATGGCTGTAGTTGAAATCACAATGTTTAACGTTTTGTTTTCTGCCTTCTATAATTTTCATGGCAGGTTACTAAGCGAAATACTCCCCGGAAAGGATAATAGCGCGTTCGTTCCCCACCATAGACACCTGCGGTCCAGAGTTTTGCAAATATCTCAGCAACGTTGTGGTTGTATTTCGCTTAGTAACCTGCCATGAAAATTATAGAAGGCAGAAAACAAAACGTTAAACTATTTCTATAATTAAATGGAATGTAAACTGCGCTTTTGTTAAGATTAGGTAGCACACAGCCTATGAATTGGTACTTTGTGAAAAACAGAGTCGTAGGGCCAGCAACCGAGTGTCGCGTATCTTCTCCACATTTCTTAAGTGTTCATTTAGGTTTAGTCTCGTCTTTCTCACCTACACTACCGGACCATTTCCTATGTTAGCTCCCTATTTCTGCTGTGCCGGTTTGGCACATACATTTTGTATTTACGAAGTGTATTCATGCACACGTGTGTAGGTGCGCTCTAGTTTATGCAGATTGTATTCTACGAATCAGTTCGGCAAAAGCCCGCAATCAAGTGACAGGGAACTATGTTATGTTTCACACAATATTCTGCTATCAAAAAATAGTAGTCAATAAATCAAAATTGACGAACTTAAAAGTAAAAGAAACGGGCTCCACTCCCCTGACTCCGAAAGAGCCCCGAATTCGGAAGAGTTGGGTAGGACGAGTACGGAGAGGCTGCTAAAATCTTAGGGCGAAAGGAAGCTGCTTAAATCGCAAAGAACTATGGTGACGATCTGTACCTACAATGGACACACACTTCCCTCCGAGTCCTCGATAGAAGACTTGCTCATGCAAGCAAGAAGGATGAAGTACGACGGCATCGACCTTGCTGAGACGAGACCAAGCCACCCATTCAGCGCCATCAATGACACCGGAGAAGAACTGTTCCTCGGAACATGCGACAGTAGAGGAGTCGGCAGCGTCGGCGTTCTCGTTAACACGAGTTTGTCCATGAACATCGATTCATTTGAACAACAACAACCCAAATCGGACGTTTACTATTAAAGAAATGTGGATCAATACCGGCTGTGACAATCTTCATCGTTTTCGCGTCGACATCAAACTACGACGAAGATGAAGTTCTAGCCTTCTATATTAACTTGGAGAAGTTCCCCAGAGAAGACCCTACGTTTTTCAAGGTCATCAATTGAGATTTTAACGCTAAGATTGGACCAAGAAGAACGTCTGAAGAATGTCACATTGGGATCGACGGATTAGAATGAAATGAACAACGTGAGCAGTTGTCTGAGTTTATTATCACGAACAAGACCATCCACAGTAACTCGCAATTCCGGAAGACCCACGGTCAAAGCTGGACGTGGAAGCACCATAACTAAATAGACCATATCATAGTAAATCGACTGTTTTGTTTTACTGATGTCGCTGTTGTTCCAAAATTCTACACGGGGAAGATGCCGTTGTCGATAACATCGACGAGGAATACGATCGGCTCATTCAACATCTTCATCGAAAGCCACCAAGAGACGTTGGTCTCCAGTAACACCCGAGCTGATACGCCAGTGTGGAATCGCACGAGCTGCAGGCAACCGTTGAACTAACGCAGTAACTTGCAAAACAATGCTAACAGCCGATAAAAGGTCTTAAAAATAAAAGCGCAGTAGTTATCGTCGAAGCTGCAGAGGCTGGAAAGAGCATTCGCAAAGCCCACCAAAGCTTTGCCAATTACAAGACTAAGATAACTGCACTCCGACGCCCAGACGAAACAGTTGTAGCGTCCAGAAAAGCAGTGGAGGAAATCGTTCACGAATACTACTGAGGTCTCTTCGATAGCCATGTCCACCTTCCGTTATATGAAATAAGGGAGGATGGATATGTCGTACTAGCAGTTCTCCCTTCCGAAATCCTAGTCCTTGTTGCTCAAAAATCGAGCTGCACCAGGTCCCGACAGGATAAGACCAGAACACCTGAAGAACCCTCCGCCAGTCCTCGTGAAAACACTGGCTCGGATCGATATCACCATTCTACAACGATGTTAACATCGGCGTCAAAACAGAGGTTAGGCATGGCGATACCGTCTCTCCAAAATCATTTAGCGCCATCTTCGAGAACGTCATGCGAACATTGGAATAGGATAACATGGGAGCGAATACCGATGGTCGGCAATTACATCATCTTCGCTCTGCTGATTACCTCGTCCTTACAACACCAAACATTAGGCAAGCGAAACGTATGCTTGCCGACTTTGATAAAACCTGTGTTAAGATTGCTTTCGACTAAATATCACAAAAACCATGTTCATGAAGAACAGATTGGTTTCGCATGCCCAATTCATGCTCACCGGTAAGAATATCTCAGAATGCTCCAGTTATGTCTATCTAGGTCAGAAAGTCAACATGATGAATGACTTAGCCCCATAGTAGAACAGAAAGGAACGAGTGGCTTGAGGAGCTTTTAGGAGCTGCCCACCTTTTCGACTCCACGATATTGCCTGCTTTAACGCATGCGTCAGAAACCTGGTCGCTGTTGAGCAGGATGAGGGATCACTTAGCATTATTGAACGCGCAGTCGTAAGAACGATGCTAGGAGCATTCCGTATCACATAAATAAGAGAAGGGATCTGAAGCTCCGACCTGCGTCTACGATGAGAAATCAAAGATGGCGTTCTGTACGCCAAACAGTCGAAGATGAGATGGGCCGTACGCATAATGCGTATGAACGACAACCGATGGACAAAAGCCGTTAGTGAGTGGGTTCCTCAGAATGTTAAACGCATTGCATGAAGACCACCGACCCGATCGTCGAGGTTCTTCATGAAGAGCTTAGACGAAAGATATGATGCTCGGCGAGTCCCTAGAGCGAGCTGAACCCACTGGGCCACTCTTGCACGCGACAGGGAAAAATGGAAGATTTACTGGCGCTCGCTCGAGTTACTCGACGATCAACGGGACTACAGGTGACATAGGTGATATTGGACAAACAACTATTCTTGATCATTTGATTGCTAGCCAAGGTCTGTTGTTGCAATTCGTTTTAAGGTGTTCGCCTTCAAGCAAAAAATTTCAAGATGATCTCTACCGGCAGAATAAAAGTCAACCTGTGCATCAAGGCAAACGTGTCGATCCAGCTGTCCAGCCCCTAACTCAAACTATCGAAATAGATGAACAACGAACGCTGTTGAGATATGTGTAAGATCCATCACTCTCGTGTGGTAGAAATGTCGAGTTGCAAGAGGAAACTGGAATAAATTCCAACTGTGAGCGATTTTACATTTGCTCTGAGGCATATGAATTCACTGAATCAAAAATTTTGTATTGAAATGGCTGAGAAGTGCTTGAAGCTGGTTGGATTCTGTACATAGGCGCGTTCTACGGGAGTTCTTATGAGTGTAGCTAGGTTTCTTAAGCATAGACCGTTGAGTCACATTACAGGGTGCTGTCGTCAGGAATAGCGTGCGAGTACAATGGGAAAAGTGTGATGCTCTTCGCTTTCTTTGCTAGAGCGGAACGAATTTGATACTGCAATGGAGAAAGCTGAGATTTCGTCGGTGAGAGCAGGGGTCACATGACGACTTGCTATCGTGTTGCTCTGAAATAGGTGATGTCTTCGAATCGCTAGCCAGTATACAAAATTGCAATGGTCTCACATGAGCTTAGCAGTGAGGCAAGATACTATTCATGTCGAGGTATAAAAAGAATAGTTTTGAAAATATGTAACAGGTGATATAGCTGACAATTCAATTTGGCTCAAGTTGTAGATCCCGAAGGGCTTCGGTTTCCCACACACTTGCCTTATAATCATTCACTATGTTACCGATCTTGTGTCTCCAGATTTCTCACGTTGGTTTTTTAAAGAATCCTTTTTGAGTGTTCGTTCGATGCATTCTAACCCAAATAGTGACGTCATCCATACATAGTGAACGTTTTAAGTGGGACACTATCGTTGTCTAAGCATACTGACCCAGTAATTTCGTCCCGGAATTGTTCGTTCGACATTCCTGCGGTTCGTGATATCCGACAGTGTCAAGGAATCTTAACGACTGCGACATTGCCTCTTGAGATCGTGAACAGGTGTCGCCGGCAAAAAAACCTGCAACCAATGTCCTCAACGTCAGTAAAATTCATGCTAAGCATTGAACTCACCGAGTTTTGCGTGGTTGTTAACTGGATTCTGATTCCAGTGAGTGAGAGCCCACTGAATTGCAACGATCTCCTGAACCGTGTCCGGTAGAACGTTCTTGCAATCGACATCATGTAGTGGAAATGCTCCACCGATGACAAACTGAAGACAGAATCTTAAGAAGATGAAAGAGCCGATAAAATCAAATTTTTAAATCAAATCCATGTGTCTGAGCTCACAGAAACGTGAAAGCTGTACACTAATTAATGGCTCTGTGATGTATAAATAGCAAAGATTGATGTACTCTTTAATATCCAATTCATATTAAATCTTTCCTTTTTAACAGTAATGACAATCAAGAGACAGTCTTACTCCTAAGCATCAATTTTATAAGTAACTTCCAAGTCCGACTTTCTATTAATCTCGGCATTGATTGAATAATTTTATAAGCTTAAGTTTTTAAGTTTAAGTTTTTTTTTTATAGTTTTACAAGTTATGATTTGATGATTTAGTACTTTCCAAAACGAAATAGTGTTTTGGAAAATGGTCCCACAGATCTTAAGAAAGTAGCAGCACCAAAACATTTAGTTAAAAAAATAGTAATAAAAATAAGCAAATGACAATATCAAGGAAGCCGGTTTTTTGGAGATAAATATAAAGCTCTCGGGTTCATTCCCTGATGGATGGGCTATGCATTCGACTTCACTAAGCATCGTTGGAGGTCATTGAATACTTATCTGGCCTTTACAATGATTCGCCATGGACTACCGATGTATCGAGCCAGTGCTGCTATCCTTCCAGACAAATCTGGGGCTGATTTGGCGACTCCGGTGGGAAGGAAGGCTTGGTGGGCCAGGACCACATGAATCAATCCCATGTGTGTTGCAGGGCGCCTCGGACCACTGCGCGCCACACGCGTCCACGGTTTTTGGGATGCAATAAGATATTATTCACATTTTAACGTATTATTTACTGCCAATTCCTTTTAACGGCAGGGTATACATTGTGAAATATAACTTCAATGATGCTGAGATATCTGCAAAACTCCGGACCACAGGTGTATGCGGTGGGGAACGAACACGCGCTGTTGTCCTTACCGGGGAGCAGCGCACTTCACCACCACACCATCCGGGTCCTTCAATTTGCCTGTCTCTCAGCTAGTTCTATCGATCTTTTGCCATCAGCAATCACCTGTCAACGGGATTGATCTGGGAGCCCAAATCGGCAACGAACCCAGTTAAGCTGAGGCCGCAGTTATAATCACAATTTAACGTGATCACCGCATACACCTGCGGTCCGGAGTTTTGCAAATATCTCAGCATCATTGAAGTTATATTTCACAATGTATACCCTGCCGTTAAAAAGAATAGGCAGTAAATAATACGCTAAATTGTGATTATAACTGCGGCCTCAGTTTATCTAGGTTTGTTGCCGATTTGGGTCCCCCAGATCAATCCCGTTGACAGGTGATTGCTGATGGCAAAAAATCGATAGGACTAGCTGAGAGATAGGCAAAACGAAGGACCCGGATAGTGTGGTGGTGAAGTGTGCTGCTCCCAGGTAAGGACAACAGCGCGTGTTCGTTCTCCACCGCATACACCTGCGGTCCGGAGTTTTGCAAATATCTCAGCAACATTGAAGTTATTATTCACATTATTTGTGCTCCCAAAGCATTTCTCTCAACCGATTATTGTTTACAGCACCGATAAAGCAAAAACGTGGATGGTAGAAAGGCAATGCGAGGGCCTGTATTGGCAAGGGCTGTGGAAAATCATTTCCCGACAATCTGTTTCCTTGTTTCTACACGACGATAGCGTTCTTGGTATCTGCACTTCAGAAGGTTACGCTGAACTTCGCTTGTTGTCTTTTCTCTCACTTGATTCTTTTCAAACCGCGAAGGGGCCCATTATGAAGAACATTTTTCATCTACTTCAGATATAAAAATCACGGTTTCTTTCTGAAAAAGAATCATGGAAGAGGTGAATGGTGATTTCACTTTAATACGGAAAGGCTGATAAAATCTCAGCGCCGATGGAAGCTGCCTGGATCGCGAAGAACAAAGATCTGTACCTCCAATGCCTATATCCGTTCTTGAAAGTAGATAAATGGGAGTCTCTACACCAAAGTGATGGCCGAGATCCCTATTGCATTGATGTCGATTGGATTCGCGCGATGCAGTAGAAATCAGGTTCCGTGAGAATTGCATCATTAACTGTCGAAGGAATAGCGGAATGATTACCGCTGTAGTCGCAGGGTACAGAATGTTTATGTGCTTGTTAAAGGCGACAGTTTTTATGGTCTTCTTTCGTTGCTTTGTTTTCTATGTAGTTCTTTTTGAACCACTTCCACAACTACTCTATTTTCTAATGCAAGGTTTTCACCTTGGCCCTCGTTTTCAAAAGAATAGGTGTAACTCTGAGTTTGTCTCCAGCTATGGTGTTCAGGGGCGCGCGATGCGCACTGGTCGGAGACGCCCCGCAGTACATGGTATCCATCCTCGTACCCAAGGCTCACTAAACCTTCCATCCGCCCAAGGTCGGCAAATTGGTACCAAAATTGTCTGGGAGGACAGCAGCACTGGCTCGATGCATCAGTAGACCACACCGAGTCATTGTAAAGACCAGATAATCATTCAATCACCTTTAACGATCTTAATGAAGTCGAATGCATGGTGCATCCCCCAAGGATTTATCAAGGTCAGGAGGCCGAGAGCTTTTTCATCCTTTAATGGTGTTTATATTTTATCTTATGATAAAACTATTATTAAAATGACTCTAGTTAAGTCATCTCATTTCATTTTCATTGCAATATTTCTTTCGACTACTTCCACATCGAAGATATAGCGATATTCAAGGGGTAAGGAGAGAGAGGCGCATGCGATTTCTTTTAGTATGACTGTGGCGATCAAGAAAAAAGCACTGAAGTGTAAATTATAGAAACTTTTATTAGGATCAGTTTTAAAATGCTCAGTATTCAAAGAGAGATCGGCGGTGGAAATTTCACTACTTGCTGACTAAACAAACGCTTTATTTTGATACTAACTAGGTTCCGTGTAAGCGTGATAAGCAGTAAACGGTAAGGATGAATAGATTGTAGTTAATCCCTCAGTCGTTTAGCTCTCTTCCATGGTTGCTAAATGGTATTCTTGGGTGTCTAACTACCGCGAGCAGTGGTAGGTCTTCAGGATCTCGTAAACTAAGGGATTCAGCATAGACATTTCGAAGCCCAGCTAGAAGTAAAATACGTCTGCAATTATTACCGTCATTAAAAAAGTTTTTTCGCAACGTGTCATGTTTTCGTCCAATCAACAATGGTCGAAAAGGAGCGATAGTGGTGTAGACGACTATCTTGGGACTCTAAGGGAAAACTTTTACAGGGACAGAAAAGGGTACAAGTCAAAAAAATGTAGTTGAGTGTGAATAATTAGGTATAAACACGGAACATTTGAGTACCACATACAGTTTCAGTTCAAAATCTACTGCCGCAGCGACATTCGAAACGATTTTCCGTTTTCTTCAAGTGAGTTATGAAGGTATTAAGAAACCACCGATTTCGTTCATATAGTGAAAGCCTGGGAGGATAAAAAAAAGCACTTATTCTAATCTTAGACAAATTGCAAAAAAGGAATGAGAAAAGGAATGGAAAGACTAACCATGGAAGGTTCTGTTGTGATTTTACTCCCATTCATAGCAACCAAAGGGTTACGGTTTATGAAGTGTAAAGCGTTCGGTGCTGATCAATTCCTCAGTGTTGCGCCATTCACTCAATTGGATTAAGCATCGTAGAGGTAGCTGAATGCATATCTAGCCTACGTAATGACTTCCAGGTGATTCCGATGCCAGCGGTTATCTTCCCAGACAAGTCTGGTGCCGTTTTGCCATCTCCACATAGATGATGGTGTAGGTTAGTCCTAGGTGCTGAATCGAAGTAACAGCGATGCACATAGTATGGTACCTCTAATCATTGCGTTATTGCAGTGAATGCCAGAAAATGTGATGGGGTAACAAGGAATGGTGACTTTTGGAAGGTTCTTTGCAGTGCTTCTGTAATACGATTGGAGCCGGCTGAATACAGCTGTAGTTGACTGGAAGCATAGGTAGCGAAACTCAACAGAATTCAGCGCTTATTTTCAACCTGATATGCTTTTATTGCTAAAAATCCTGATATCGTGACGACTTTAGCAATCCCTAGAATATAGTGGGAACACCTTAGAGATCGAAACTCCACTACACCGTTTATATTTTGCTTCAATCACATTTGTGAAACTAACTGGGTGCAACTGTCGAAGCTTGTGCAGTTAGTCTGAAATTCTACTTCGTTTACATTTAAATTCATTGGTTGGAAGAATACTATGCTATTGCTTTTTCATTCCCAAACTTGATTATTGAAAACAAAGTGTGTCGGGTCCAGTCACCCATACGAGCGCGACTACAGCCATTATCCGGATGAATGAGATGCAAACAGGCCTAGATTCGGGCATATTGGATTGCTGAATCCCTTTCAGATTCTTAGTAGCGCACGACACGCATTTGTTAACGTGTTCGCGTTGCGCCATAATCGTTCAGCGCAAATGAATTGATAAGAATGGGAGAGAGAGAGGGGGAGACAGAGAGAGAAAGAGAGCGAAAGTTAAGAGAGCTATCCGACAAGCCAACCACAGATCGACATCTGCGATCAAAACTCTTTGCATAAGGCCATCTTTGGGAGAATAGATGAGCTTCTGGTTAATGGGGTCACTACCTTCGTCTTATGTCAACACTGCTCATAGTTCCATAGCCTCTTTCTTTTCTAATTTTTTTTCTGCATGACTGCGACACAGCTGCGTCCTTAGGGCTCTCAATGATTTATGCGAGAAAATGAAAAGTGGTTTTTTTTCTTTTGATAGATTGTATACCCTTCTGTAACATCACTCGCTCTGAAAAGAACGCAAATAGTTTCGCTGTCTAGCAAGTGTTCCTTAAGTGGGAAAATCATTGGAGCCACGCGGACGCGTCGCCATAGCTTTTGCATATGAGTCGTTCATTGGTTATTCCGCAAAAATTGTCGAAAGTAAAACTACCAGCGTAGATAATCTACCAAATAGAAGGTTATCACTGAGCAACCCTGAACCGGACATCATATCAGATATGTGCAAATAGCAATGCCAAGTATGTAAAAGCTATTTTGAATAGAACTACCTTGTTGTTATCTGGTTGGACCTTGAATGGATCGTAGACAGAGCAAAGCGACTGAACAGCATCCAGGCCGCCATAGAAAACGCCGGCAAAGGCGACGAAGAATGTTCGCCACATTTATCGCATCTGAAGACTTGACTAGAGAGCAGTTACAAATTGGTTACATAAACGATGCGAAGAGACGACAAGAGGCAAGGTAAACCATGACGGAAAATATACTGTATAGTGATTTTGTTCGTATTTTTTTGAGCAAACGCGAAGTGTTATTGTTATTGTGAGTTGGTATCAACTTGACCTTTCCAGGCTCTGAAGAAGGCGAAATTCGCCGAAACGTCAGCTTAATCGTGAACAAAGAACAATAACGCCTCGCGTTTGCTCAACAAAAATACGAACAAAATCACTTGATTAATGCCGAGGTTAATAGAAAGTCGGTCGTGGCAGATACTGTATAGTGCATCCATTTTAGGTTAACAATGTATTTCTAGTTTAGCGGCTGGATCTCTTAAGTGTTCTGTGAAGATAAATCTCTTACTAACCAGTAAGATTAAGTACAATGACAATGATATAGACTATAAGTATAGTTATGCCTAAATTACATCCATCCAAAAGTGAATAATCGCCTTTTTAAGAGAAACGCCTATCCTTTTTACATCATTTGGAAACCCAGGATAAAATGCTGAGAAGAAACGAGCTAAACAGAACTCGAGATGTTCTCATGTTTGCAAATAAAGTCACCATTTTCATTGTTGCGGCAGTAGTTTAGGACTAACTGTGTTCCTTCAAATGGCTTAGAATTTCGAAACATTTGGATGTGAACCAGTGGTGAAGTTTTTCCGGATTAGTCAGACACAGAAACATTTCATCGAATTATCGTGTTTCTGGCTCAATTTGTTACCACACTTGTTCTCATCTAAGAAAAAGATATTAAACTTAAGTAAGAGTTAGATATGAACCGAAAAAAGCGGAGATTGTCTGAAGAATACTGCAACAATAGCACCGTCACGATCTAATAACACGTTTATTCGCGCATTCGGCTGATGGAAATGGGAGTAACACACCGTGTCGATATACAGTGATGGATCACTTCGTGATACCGTCATGATACCCCTTTTTTCTGGCAAACCACTCCACAGACGCGATAGTCAGCTTTCTCTTACCTTCGATCACTTAGCGCTTGAGACAGTCATAACAGCTCCCGTTTCAAACTAGAGCTTGATTTACTCTCGATTCCTCGAATCCTGTCGCTTTCATTTACCCAATAGATATGCTCACCGACCCTTCGAGATCTATTTAAACACAACCAGTTCAGCTGACGAAACCCTACAAATGCTTACACTTCCCTTTCTTCCTTCATTGTCTGGACTGACGCGCCAAAGTAATGGTTTGAGTTGAGTGACATTCAGATGTGATACAATGGTTTGCTCCAGAGGTCTGTTCCACACCAAGTTTCTCGCCTAGACCACTGTATGTAAAATTAGAGCGTAGCAAACGAATAAAGGGCAACGTTGTTGTCATTGGACCGTCGTCTACTTATTTCAAAGACTAGCGAGGTTGTCTGGGTGTCCTTCAAAGGCTAAAAAAAGAACAAACGAAAGATTAATGCGGAATTTTCTGTCCAAATGCATTTAAGACATTAATATCAATTTCATCAATGGGTTTTTCTAAACTCGGCTGCGCTCACTAGACCACATTTTATTGTAGTTATATTAATGTGTCGTTTTGTTGTTCAGCAATCGCGAGGTTTTTAAACAGCATGCATTTACTTCCATAGAAAAACACAATACAATACAACACTAGCTGACGTTTCGGCAGCATCGCCTTCTTCAGAGCCGCTTTTTTCGNATTGTAGTTATATTAATGTGTCGTTTTGTTGTTCAGCAATCGCGAGGTTTTTAAACAGCATGCATTTACTTCCATAGAAAAACACAATACAATACAACACTAGCTGACGTTTCGGCAGCATCGCCTTCTTCAGAGCCGCTTTTTCGTGACTTCCAATGAGGAAGTTTAGAACAGCTGATTATAGTCACGTTGATCACGAAAAAAGCGGCTCTGAAGAAGGCGATGCTGCCGAAACGTCAGCTAGTGTTGTATTGTGTTTCTCTATGGAAGTAAATGTATGCTGTTTAAAAACCTCGCGATTGTTGAACAACAAAACGACGCATTCATATTCCAATGCAGAGGTTAATTGAAAGTCGATCCTGGGAACTATTACAAGATGTAGTTATATTATTATATTATATGCTATATTATATATTATATCGTAACTAATTCAAACTTATTATTAACTTATTACTAACTAACTAGCACATTACGCTTCCATGTGAATTCTGTGCGGTCGGTCTTCACGCGACATACTCAGTGGAAGACCCATAGAAAGCGGCTCTGAGGAAGGCGAAATCCCCCGAAACGTCAGCTTGTGCGTAAATAAAGAAACAAAATAGCACCTCGTGCTTGCTGAACAGAAGTAGAAAGATGTAACTAATTCAATTCATCCAAGTTTACGAAGTTGCCCACGTGTCGTAATAAAATATAGGCCATCTAGCGCGATTTTCTGTCACTTCTGTAGAAGGGGAATCCAGTACTCCAGCAGAAGGAGAAACGAGGATGTCTTCGGTGCGCTACAAATGGCGTGTTATATTCAGTGTTGCTTAGGCTGTCTTTTTAGAATAATGTTGAAAAATTTTCAGCCTGACAATTTGAATACTTAGCATGTCGCTAATATTCTAGACTGATAGAATTATTAATAGCTTCTAATCATTGCGAGCGCATTCTTTAGTTGAATTCGTTGAACGATGAACGAAAATCAATACCGTAACGATTCGAAAACTTTGATAAGCAGTTAGATCCTAAGGTTTTCAGGCGATCTTACAGCGGAGCACAACTGTAGCTACTGTATAATCCAGATCCGTACCTCTTCCGAAGAGCCAGAAGATTGAAAAACAGCTACCGTAAACGTTTTCTTGGTAATGAAAAGGATTGTTATTACGGAACCAAACTTTTTATATGTTTATTTCCTCGTGGAAAAAATATTTTCAAGGAGATCTTTTCGATGCACCACTCTTCTGATTGAAAAAAAGCGGATGGCTGAAAAATCCGCCAAGCCGGTCCAACAGTTAGGAGTCGTAGCTACAAGAAGCAAGCAAGCTGTGCGCGTTTGCCCTATATATTCACCTTTTTTCCTTTGGTTTCCTAACCCCACAGCATATCTTTTTACTAAATTTTAAAACTGACTCAGATAGATTTCGAAGGGTTTGACGAAAATGTTTGCTTTTGTTAGGAATATTTGTTACAAACTGAAGATTGCTCAACGGATGGGTACAGCGTGAAAAAGAAGTGAACATCGCACGATCAAGGGGAAATGGAGCAGATACGCGTATTACGAAGGGAAATCTCACACCTGGATAGACAACGAAGAAGGAATGATCAACTGCACTCGCACCAGTGATTAGTGCAGATCGACTATCTCAACAGAGCTTTATCGGATAAGGGATAAACCTTCTGGCGCTGATCAATTTCTGAGGGATGCTCAACACATTCGACTTCATCAGGCAGTGCAGAGGTGATTTAATGCATATCTGCCCTGTGTAATGGCATACGAAGGCATAGCGGTATATTAAGCCATATTAAGCTTTTTATGCTCTCGAACAAGTTTGATACTAACTAGCCGCCAAATAGGAGGGATGGAAGGCTTAGCGAACTCGGAGGGCGGCTTTGAAAAAGTGAACCATATAGCACGTCTACTGCAGTGTACCTCTGCCCGCTACGTTCCAGCAGGTTTTGTGACAGCAAAATGTATAGATCAACTTGGACATCATGGCTAAGACCGTTGCCGAGAACAGCATTTAGTGTATTTTCGTTCATTAATGAAAGCTACGTTAGGAATTTTGCTGAAGCAATAGTTACGTGATATTATGATTCTGCAAAAGGAATAGTCGATAATGAACAGGAAATCTAAAGTGCTATAGTTCAGCTCGAACTCGTTCTAATCAAAATAAAGACTACCGGAGTCTACAAATTTTGCCAACAATATACAAAACTGTCTACTTCAATGGCTCAATAGTCTGAAGTTCTAGGAGCAACGAATTCTTTGAAAGTGCTCTCAGCAGCGGCTTGGCTGTTGGAGACTTTTTCTTGGAAGTCGCTGCCAAGGTACTTTGAAAAGTGGTAGTCCATTGGAATGAGGTTCGATGACTGCCAGCACGATGTAGAGTTATGAAGGTGAAGTTATTTAGCTTCTGCAGCGCTGTTCACGTAGCATTTGATTGAGCGTTGTCCTGCAAGAGTGTTGGGCCCTTGCAGCTGACCACGTCTGGATGTCTACACCGAAATTTGGGTTTCATCAGTTTCGTGACAGTGCTCCTTTGCAGTGATCGATTGCTTCTTTCAGGATTCAAAAACTTTTAGCTGAATAATATAGCGACAAACAACCAAACAATCACCGTAACCGTCTTTAGTGGAATTTCAGTTTTTAGGAACTGAACATTTTTTGTGCGCTTCATCTCGTATGAACCACTCCGTTGAACATGGTAGGTTTGTATCCAGTTTTCACGGCAGTTCACAACGCTGTCGAGAAATCAGTCGTTTTCATTGCGTAAATGAAGCTCAGAGCAGAATCCACTTCTTTGTTTTCCATAAAATCGTTTCTCACCATCTGCTGATCTTTTTCAATTTTCCAATATCTTTTAGAAAACGAGCAATTGGTGAGTGGGAGACATGGAGCTCTTTTTCGATTCAGTTATCGCCCTCAGGTTGTTGTCGTCATTTGCTGATGGGTTTACAGAACCTTTTTCCTCTTTTCTATATCAAAAATCTTCAGATTCTGCTTGAACTGTCACAGCGGCCATGTTTGGTAAAATCGTCTCAAAAAGGCACGGTTTCCTTCAGACTTCGTATGAGATGCCAGTGAAGTCAGTGGGAAGGGTATGCGTGGTTTTATTTGGATCTATTTCTTAGATATCTTTTTTCGCTTTTTTACTTACTTTTGCTGCACCTTCTACAGGGATCGTAGGACGAAGTCCTTGCTTTTGTGTGTAGATAGGCCTGAATGATGCAGAGGCTCGTCAGTTACTTATAGAAGAAATTTCGACCCGTGTAATTGTAGACAAATGAAGTGGGGAGGGCTTGCAAAGAAAGTTCCTATTCATTTTAATTCCCTCTTTTGTTTTTAGTTGTTGATGGCTATCGCAACTGGACACCTCAATCTGATTGGGAACCCATCAAAGTAACCAGTGGAAAACGGGAAAGATTCTCTAAGCATTGTTCATTTTAACCTGTGCTGGTTTTCTTTGACAGAAGAACGGTCACAGCTGCAATCTGAAGTTCTGCAAATGGCAATTAGGTAAGACCGTCTTGAAGTGAACAACAGAAAAACAATGGTTACCGAGAAAACTCAAAATACGAACCTGTATTGAAATGTGCGGTTGGACTAAACTGAGTTTGTATACACCTCAGGGTAAACAGCAATCGAGCTCCATTAAAAACAAGTAGACAAAGTGATAGTGATAAGTTGAAATATATGGATGAAAAACGAAATAAGCACAAAGGTGAAAAAATACTGGGAAGGAGATTTCAATAACGTACACATTGTGCAGAATTGACCAATGTGCTTCTCGGTGACCGCATCGCATCTGAAAAGCAAACAAAGAACGAATCAGTGGATAAGAGACGGGAAATTTATAAGCGAATGTTATCTAAAAGCTACTTAGACCAAATTTAGGGAAGAGCAGCAACGAAACTACGAATGAAACATTGGAAAGTCGAGGCGAATAAAAACATTTCGGCGGCCGTATGCTATTCGCGATATAATCACTGAGAATGTGAACGACGTCCGTATGTAGGGCAAGCTAGACAGGAGAGTGAAACCTATTGAGACAACGGCCAGAGGTCTGGATCGCCGACCGTGGCGATCCATCATGGGGCCCGAGGCTTTCTGGCGACTCAGTCTCTGAGGGCTCTGTGATAGTCTGCTGCGTGAGTGCCGGGCTGACAAGAAAGCTCGAGTGTCAACGAGAACCTTGTTTAGTGATCGCCGCTACTCTCTCAACGATGGACTATGTAGTCTTCGGAAGAGCCAGCGAGGAACCTTGTTTCCATAAGTGAAATATATAGCGGCTTTAGATAACCTGTAACTATTTCAAACCGTTTTCTGATTTTCAACTAAAGATTGAAATCGCACTTTTTAAAAAGATTGACAACGACTTGACAACGATCTCCGCAATGTTTTCAGCTTGCTTTGCTCGCACAGGAATGCGAAATGCGTTTGCATTCTCGACGGCTTTCGTTCCAAGGAAAACATTAATGAGAACACCAACCAAGTGACTTGGCAAACATCTAGCAATACGAATCAGAAATAGTGAGAGAGCAACGAATCACAGAGAAAAAAGCCATGGAAAATAAAGGCATAACAGAAACTAAAATTGGAATATGGCCAAAACAGTGATAAGTTAAATAATCTGTAACTAAAGGGCGAAGGAAGAAACTTACGACAGCAGAGTTCTACTCGTAGGAATTGGGCAAGGGTTAAAGATTGATGCGGTTAGCTGAACGGCTACTTTGGCTAAAGTAATATTTGGAAAAATTCTGAGGTAAATTCCCGTCACTTCCGTTCAGCAGAAACCATCATGTGACACTGGAAAAGAATTCTAGAAAAGAAGACAAGGTCACCAAAAAAACACGTTTAAGAGCGCAGACAGTAACACGAGCAATAAAATATACATTAGTTTTTTTTCCGTTTAAAGGCGAACAAGCAGTGCCTGAAATTATGTTGCGGAGCAAGTTTGTCATTAATATGAAGCTATGACCGAGTGATGTGAAACCGTTTCCGAACAATATATTTCCTACTGTTAAATGAAAGGAGAAGAATTATTTAAGCCGTCAGAGCAAAGAGCGCTTGATTTGGTAGGATTTGCAACACTTATCGTGACGAGACCAGAAGGAACCCGAGAGCGCTTTAGTGACGATCATAGAAAGTTTGTGAAATAGTACATGGCTTCAGCGAAAGCAAAAAGTGTTCTGCAGATAGCCAGTGACGAAATGATGCAGTGGCCTTCGTCGTGGCTCTGGCTCGTGGATCTGCTGACAGAAACCGGTATCGCTTCTAGTCAGTGCGCGCGTTAGACAATGCAATGCTCTCAACTTCGCAAGCGACGAATGATGAAATGTTTTTTGTATGATAGATGAATTCATCAAAACTGTTCATTCTATCCATCCTGAGATTTGAATCTATAGTTTCACAGTTGAGTTATCTCCACCATTTGATCTGAATGAACCGTGCACTCACAGTATTCCATCATCACCAGCTGATACGATCAGTGTGGGAGGACGTTCGACACCTAGCAAACAAAAAATGACTTTCCCGTTTTTTTACGGCAAATAAATTCGCGGTGAGCCAACTTCTCCGTTCAGATGATAATAATAATTACCACATTGATAACAACAAAGGGCTGTAGCATCAAATGAATCATAACCATTTAATGCAAATGGTGAGTGATAATAACCGGAATATCCCCATTAAAACCTCTACCTTTTGTCAAACACTGGCTCTTCAGCAACGAAATGTAGCGTTTAGACCGGCCGAACAGAGAGGATTACGACCTTCTTCATCTGAAAAGTTTACAGCCCAATCACTCTGCATATGATGTTAATGATTAAAAACAATAAGAATAGTAATAGTGATAAGAGTATGATGATGACTGGATAAGGAAGAATAGAAAATTCGCTGCCACAAAAGGAAAAAAAATTCAGTTGCTTCACAGGAAATGTTTTTCCTTTCAAGATTACCAGATGAACAATTGCGAACATAAATCAAACTGGATGGTTGCAAGCAACGAAAGTACCCTTACTAAGTTATAAAATCAAGATGTACTCGAATGAATGTACGGCTTGGCGCATTGGGGTAGAAAAAGTGACGCAGTGGGCTCATTCTCGAACGAGTTCCGCCTGTACTTCGACGTCTCAGCAGGAACAAGAGAAAGCGCTGAACGAGAAACCATCCAGCAAACATTCCACACATGCGGACCTTGGGTCTTGGATCGTCTCCAGTTGCAGTGTACACCAGAGCTGCAGTTGCGCAGAGCGGACCACGTCATCTGCTGGCTCGACAGATTCTGCGAGGAAGCGGATCTCGACATTTGATTCGATCTTATGGATAGTGATTTAACATGTATTTAAATTGTTGAGCTTACAAGTGGTTGATAAATGGATTTATTCGACTAACGTTTTGACGTCTTTGTTTTCGTCAGAGCCAGTGAACCTAGTCAATGGTCCATAGTTGACCGTCTTCTCGATGTGGCATCTTCGTCTTGAGTCGGATCTTCCCCAGTGGAGCACCTCTAAATTGAGGCATACTTACCCAGAGATGTTCTTTTATACAGGGCGGTTGTTGTTGATATGACTATCCGTTGATAACAATTTGGTTTTCAACGGACGATCCACCTTGCAGCTGTGTCAAATGAGGCGAACCGAGTCTCTATGAAGACGAAGTCACCAAATCGAGAAGACGAACGATTGTGGACCATCGACTCGGATCATCGGCTCTGGTGAAGACGAAAACGGCGAAACAGTAGCCGATTAAAACTAATTTACCAACCTCGTTTAAGCCCAACAATTTAAACACATGTTAATTATTTTACTACCGAGATTAAACGACGGTCGGTTTCAAAATTCGTGGTGATTTGAGAGAAAATTAAGAGATAAGGAAACATAAACTTACTTAACTGTTTTTTTACATTCGCTGACACAGCAATGAAGTAAATTATAGGCTCCAATGTTTTACTTCGTCTTATTTCCTCTCCATTCGTTTGAAAAACGCTGCCGGAAAAAAATTTAGAAACGGTGATGAAAAGGTGGAAGGGTGTCATACCAGTAAGATTTCATATAATCAAATAGTTCAATATAGAGAATAGGGAATGTTATCGTGGGAAAAAATCCAATGTAGTCAGTGTTCGGGTACCTCTGACAGAAGTGCTGGGTGCAGTTCGCAAACAACTTATTCTTTCATTAACAAAGCACATGACGTTGAGTTTTCGAGACAACGGTCTGCGACTGAATGCAGCATGTACAAGTATATACCTTGAATATAATAGCCAGGTATATATTGGGAAGCATAATGAACACGAATTTAAAGCAGTCACGTCCTTCCAGCGACGGAATGGACTAAAGCAGTTAAGACTTGTCAAAAAACTGGTTTTCAAACGGGCTACACAGAAAGGCCTTGGCGGCGATGGAAGACTACCACTGATTGGAAGGAAGGCTAAGGAGAGAAGAGGCACGGCATTAGGGAACTGTTTTGGAAAGTGATCTTGTCTGCATAGATATCGTAACACTGCGGACTGCGGAAATGTACTGTATAATCTGCCCAGTTTCGACAATAAGCCAAAGCGTCCATGAAGAGAAACTTATTGATGTACTCTGTCACTCTATCACCAGTGTTACCTAGCAAAGCACGATGACTTGAGGAAAAAAATCTAATATGTTTAGCATTTTAGAAAACGCTAATGCATATTCCAGCTCCTGAGCAGTGTTATTTAAAGCACATGGAATCTCGAAATCCCACAAGGTCCTGATTTATTCCCCCTTCTTCTTACATCAACTCTGTTTAATTTTTCTCGTTTAATCTGATCAGTTGAAAAGCAAAAACTCCTCGTTATGGGTAGAATAGACGCTGGCTTTTAAAGATTCCTTGGGGCAAGCAGCAGTGCCTCTTTATTCAGAATTTGAAGACGGAGAGAAAGTAAACACCGAACAGCAGATTTCACTTGAAAGCAAAAGGACAACTGAAGATTACTGAGCCATATTTAAATAACGTCAAGGTACGATTTAGAACTGCATGAATACACTATGCTGATTATTTTAGTGTGAATGTACGGGTCATGCAGGACAGCAGTAGTGATCCCGTTCAACCCTCATACGGTCCAACCTACGTTTGACCACTATCCGGCAATCCCTCTTTTCCACCTAGACAGCTAGCACAGCTATATCAAAATTTTAAGGAAAATCGACTCGATCAGCAATCAGCGGCAATCATGAAGAAGAGAAACCCTCAATCAAATCGGGCCCATGCTCAGAGAAGTTCGAAGATTCTCGTGGATGGAGGATGGACGAATCGAAAAGTTCTGGATTCCTCGCAAAGTGATGCATGTGATATCGGTTTATCTAATAATAATAATAATAATAATAATAATAATAATAATAATAATGTTTAACGTTTTGTTTTCTGCCTTCTATAATTTTCATGGCAGGTTACTAAGCGAAATACAACCACAACGTTGCTGAGATATTTGCAAAACTCTGGACAGCAGGTGTCTATGGTGGGGAACGA
>UYYA01005482.1:0-14985 GCA_900624975.1 Angiostrongylus costaricensis | reverse complement strand
TGTTATAAGCACGATGTCATCAGCAAAGCGAAGATGATGTAACTGCTGACTATTTATTTGCACTCCCATATTATCCAATTCCAGTCTTCGCATGACGTTCTGGGGGTGGCGGTAAACAATTTTGGCCAAATGGTATCGCCTTGGCTAACTCCTCTTTTAACTTCAATGTTAATATCGTTGTAGAATGGTGATATCTTGGTTGTGAAATTTTTGTGCAGCCCACGAAGAATCTTTATATGCTGAATAGAGATTCCCTGAATATCAAAGGGTTACATGACGGTGTCTGCCTCAATTGAGTGAAAGGCCTTCTTCAAATCGATGAACGTGAGATACAGGAGTCTTGTTATCGTGTGGATGTGGTCCATCGTGCTGAATCCTTTTCGAAACTCTGCTTGCTTATATGGCTGTCCTTCGTCTAGTGTTCTGTCAATCCTGTTTAGGATGACTCTAGTGGAAAGTTTGTAGACGACAGACATTGGGCGACTGTTGTTGATATCGTGCAGTTCACATTTCTTGAACAATAACACGGTTCTGCCGGTCTTCCAATGAGCAGAGACCTTGCATTCAGACAGGTAACGTGTGAAGAACCTAGCCAGTGTGGTTACGAGGACTAGCGGGAGGTTCTTCTGGTGTTCTGGTCTTATTCTGCCTGGACCCGGTGCTGTTCGATTTTTCACCGACGAAATAGTATGTCGGATTTCGGAAGGGAAAACCGATGGTACGACGTATCCATTCTTCTTTATTTCATTTTACGGAAGGCGGACGTTACTATCGAAGAGATCTGAGTAGTATTCGTGAATGATGTTTTGCATTGCCTTTCTGGACGCTGAAACTGTTCCGTCTGCGCGTCGGAGTGCGATCATTTCGGTGTTGTAATTGGCGAAGCCTCAGTGGGCTTTGCGAATGCTTTTCGCAGCTTTTGCAGCTTCGACCATTACTGGTGCTCTTCGCTTTTCAAGATGTTCTTTTATCTCCTGTGTGCATTGTTTTGCAAGTTCAGACGTTAGATCGTGGTCGTCTGCGGATTGTGCAATTCCACGCTGGCGTATCACCTCAAGTGTTTCTGAAGACAGGCGTCTCTTGGTGACTTTCGAACTCTCAGCTTTCATAGCACTAACATAAAGGTGTTGAATGAGCCGACTGTATTTTTCGTCGATAATATCGACGACGGCATCTTTCCAACAGGCAACTAATGAATCGAGTAAGTCCCAGTTTACGTTGGCTCTGGGACTTCGGTTTTTGAATTTAGCGGCTTTTTCTCCTTTCCGCAAAAAATAGAAACTCGTACGAAGGAGACGGTGGTCTGATTCCGTGTAGAATTTTAGGACAACAGCGACATCGGTTAGCAAAGCCTTCGGTTTACTATGATGTTGTCTCTTTCGTTATGGTACTCTCCATTGGGAGACTACCACGTCCAGCGTTGAGGATGGCACTTCTGGAATTGCGAGTTATCTTGGATGGTCTTGGTCGTCATGATAAAGTCAGGCAACAGGTCACCCTGTTCGTTCCGTTTTAATCCATGGGTTCTAATGTAACGTTCTTCAGACGTTTTTCATGGTCCAATCTTGCCATTGAAATTTCTAATAATAACCTTATGACCTTGGAGAATGTATGGTCAACTCTGTGCAACTTTTCCAAGCCCATATAGAACGCTTCGACTTCTCCTTCGTCATAGTTTGATATCGGCGCGAAAACAACGAAGATTGTCAAAGCCGGTATTGATCTACGCCTTTTTGGTCGTAAACGTCCGATTCAAGTTGTAAGCTGTTCGAGTGAGCCGATGTTCACCAACAAACTCGTGTTGCGGGAACGCCGACGCCGCCGACCTCTACTGTCCCATGTTCCGAGAAACAGTTCTTCTCCGGTGTCATAGACGGCGTTGAATGGGTGGGGTCGTCTCGTCTCGGCTAGGTCGATGACGTCGTACCTTATCCTTCTTGCTTACATGAACGAGTCTTCTGTCGTGGACTCGGATGCAGGTTTACGTGCATTGAAGGTACAGATCGTCACCATAGTTTTTTGAAATGCAGGCAGTTTCCATTGGCCCTGAGATTTTAGCAGCTTCTCCGTACTCGTCCTACCCAACGCTTCGAAATCGGGAGTTCTTTCAGGGTCAGGGAAATGAAGCCCGTTTTTTTATTTGTTTAGCATTTTTGATACCCCCGTATAACTTGCTGCGCTCTGAACCTAGAGGCTGGCTATACTCACGGGTAGCTTGCCAGGCTCTCCCAGAGTGGATGTGGAGCTTACTTGTTGGAGGCGAATCCTAACTGCCTCCCATATATTCCGCTGCCACTTGATTACAGACTCTTGGTCGAATTGACTCGTAGAATGCAATCTGCATGAGCGAAAACGCACCCACACATGCCTGCATGAATACGCCTAGCAAATACAGAAAATATGTGCCAAAGCGGCGCAGCGGAAACAGGGATTCCATCCCCTTGATCCATCTGCGTCTCAGGGAAGCAAATGTCTCTTTTGGTCCGCAATTAACCACGTATCCGCCACCTGCGGACTCGCCACGTAGCTTTGCGACTAAGCAGCTCGAGATCCCTCATATGAGGGAGATCCATGGTGCTGTCAGTGAAAAGTTTTTCTATGCTACCCGTTGTTGTTACCTACAACCTAACATATTTCCCATATAAGGCGTGCAAAACATCAACCCGTACCGCCTAACCTGTTCGCAGTCTTGAAGCACATTATTTGAACAATTCATTGTTTTTCTTGATGAGCAAACACAAAGCTGTTATCGCAGTATATGTTAATACAAAATGGCTGATGTTTCGGCTGCTTCGTCTTTTTCGGAGCTTGAAAGGTCAAACTGGCATGTAACCTATTCAGCTAAACAATCTCATAATCGTGGCAGACAAAAATTGATACATAAATTTATCATTCGCATAATAAATATTTTCTTTCAAACATTCAATGTTTCCTTCTTCCTCAGCCGTCCAGTTATCTGGTGTAGATCAGCTGCAAGGAGATCTCTTGCACGCGACAGGGAAAAATGGAAGATTTACTGGCGCCAGCGACTACAGGTTATACAGGTGATTATCCTTTCTACTTAACCCTAAGCATTGGAACTCCATAAGCTGCACAAAGATGGTGTAAACTCACCCAGCATCTTTGGACGCACTACCTGGGCGCTGGTGCTTGAAATATCCACAGTCGGTTTCATAGGATGAATTACACAAATGTTACAAAAATTGGAAGATCCGACTTACATTGACAATCAAGGCTGAGAGGTATTGCGTTTTTATTGGTCAAAACACCACGTCAGGTGACCGGTCCACATAATGCACTTTAACGAAAACGATTTAGCAAGAGCCGTTAATGGTTAGTTAAACGAGATGTCCAGCTCAATGCTGGAAAAATGCCAAATCGGGCGTCGGATTCCTCAACTAAAAACTCAGGAGACCTAACGGTGTTTTTCGTGTACTAGCTTTTTGGGTAGCCAGCCACGGAGCTCCAAATTACAAAGATTTTTGCAGATCTCTGTTAGTGAATAAGTCTTAGGACTTAACCATCTTATTTCAACATTTATCGCAGTTTCGTGGAGCCGTAGTGAACAGCGCATGGGTTTCATCAAGTATCTGCGGCATACTTCTTGCCAGACATCGACTCTTCAGTGTGGTGTTTCCTGTGTACAAACCATCTTTCTTCACGGGAAGAAGCAAAACAGTTGGTCACCAATCATTCGTTTCTTTAAACATATTCGCGACAGTGTACATTTTATACAGTCACACGAAGCACGAATCGTGGGCACTAGGAAGCATGTATGTGTCATTCTATTTCCGATGGTTTATGTTTGCGCACAGAACCCTTTTCTCAGTGGTTCTATAGTTTATTCAACACAGACTTTCCTGTGGACATTGGTCGTAAAAGTTCTGTTCTGAATGCAAAAATATAAAAAACCTCTTCTTGAACTAGTTCACTGATTAGTTATTTGACAAGGAATTGACCGCTGCTCTGATTCCAATCGCTCTAATGAAGAGTAATGATCAGGTAGAATGTACGGGAATAAATAGCGCCAAATTAGTGTGTCAATAACGAGAGTTGTCGGACTTCGCTTATAAACGAGGAAGTATAGCAACGACAATCTTCCTACCGTCTTGTTCATTTCTTGCCAATACTTTCAGATCATTTTTGCACTTGCTCATTCCACAATACTAGTCTTCATCGTGTTGAAATGGGCAAATAAGTATCGATTCAAATTATAGATTTAAATTATCGTGAAGAGTTTACCTGGCACTATGACAAATCACGACCGTTGGACAATCTTTCCACTGTCATTGGGATATAAAGAAATTCTATTTTTACATAAATCTCAACGTTGCGCTCCCCAAAGGCAATTTCTTTGCAAAACTTTTGAGTGTTAGTGGGTTAAACGTAAACTCTCAGCAAATTGCTGTTGGGCACAAAGAGTTTGCCGAAATTTAGTCTTCTTACCAGTTTCCCTCTATTTTTCACCAACTGAGTAAAATTTCAGATACTTATTCACTTGTTCTGTTTATTCTGTGTTCATTTGACTGCTACTCCATGATTTTCTACGATTTGAAATCAAAGGTGTGGACAGGAAATTTTCTTTTCAATATTCTCCCCAGTTTTTTGAAGCAGTTTACTGTTTAGTAACTGTCATTTTATAGCTCTACTTTTTTCTAACTTTTTTACAAAAAAAAATTTTCCTCTAAAACTAGTATTTTCCAGAGCAAAGAGTTAGAAAATGTATTCACTGTCAATGCATGTGGTATTTTTTCACATCTTATATGCTTCAATCTCAGTGCACACTTATTTGGGGCCGTCCTGCTATCACTAACTTTGCGGTAATTCAAGGCACTTGTGTACTGCGTGTTCTGTACGTCAACTTTTATTCCATGGCGATTCATTGGGCGTTTGCTTGATCCGAATCCGATTACCTTCTCTTGAATGAGTTGCCATGGATTTTCTATAACGGTGCAAATGCATTTATTTGAACACGTTTCAACAGGTCTTCTCGTCCATCTGTCGTCTGTTTTTCTCACTATGTGGCCGGTCCAGTCATGCTTCGCTATCGATGCATGTTCTCTTAGATTTCGAAGGCAAGATACGAAAGTGTTTGGCTGAGTAAACCGTATGTCAATTTGGCCTTTCCAGGCACTGAAGAAGGCGAAACCGCCGAAGTGACAGCTATTGTATCCTAACAAATTCTATGCTACCAACAATGATAAACAGCAATCAGTGAGGCGGTTCACAGAAAGTCGGTCTTGGGAATAACCAAACACATTTCTGCAGTTTTTCTTTATAACAGCAAAGAACTGGAAAGGTGCCCTAATAGAGAAGCTAGTGCTCAAACTTGACCAGTTAAACTTTGACATAATAAATTTATTGAAGGTAAAAAAGTGCATTATAATCAATTCGTAGGTTTCCATAGAAATAGAGAATTGAGAAACTTTATCCCACTGAAAAGAATAAATCAAATAAGTTGTTTCCACTACAGAATCAGCTGTTAAGTTTTTAACATTGGTGTTTCAATAACAACTGCCCTACTTGTGTCAACCGATCGTTATCGCTTGCAAAGGTAGATTAAACTTTTTATGAATAGAATTTCAGGCAGTGTTAGCGAAATTTGAAGAGCTCATCATTTTTAATTGATTGGCTTCGAATTCTTAGATCCCTGGTCAATTGGTGAAGAGTTGCGACTTGTTACAAGCTGTTGCTTCAGGGGCTTTGAAAGAGCTTGAACTAGATATGTCACACCGAGAAGACATCGGACTGAAGCGCCCCACGTTGGAGTTGTGAATTACAAATTAAAAAATGTCTTGCGAAATACAGCCACAATTATGCTGAAATACAATTGTAGTGTTGCCGAGATACTTGCAAAATTCCGCATCGCAGGTGTCCGTGGTGGGAAACGAACACGCTACTACCCTTTCCACTGATCGATATAGAAAACTAGTTGAGAGAGAAAAGAAACGAAAGACCGTCATGGTGTAGTGGTGAGCACGTTGGACCCCGGAAAGGACAATAGCGCGTTCGTTCTCCAACTTATACACCTGTGGTCCGGAGTATTGTAAACGTCTCAGCTCCATTATGGTTGTATTTCGCATAACATGCCCTCATAAAAATTTGTAAGAGACAGCAAATAAAAAGTTAAAATTGAAAAATATTTAAATTTCTATTTGCCCTCTATTTCTTTCTCATGGTAAGTATTGTATGAGAAAAAATAGGCCACGAAGTTGAGTTGCGAAGGTTAATCCCTTCGATGAAACGACTCCACATAGATTTATAAGTATAGAAAATCAGATTTGATGATTCTATTGATTTACAACATCCTTTGTACTTTGAGGGAAAAGGTTGGAAACTGCTTCAATAATTATCTCAGAAACCTATTTGATAGAAGTGAATTATAATGCATCATCCAAGAGACGTTTTTCCGAAAGTTTTCAAAGTGGACTGTTGCGATCATGTTCGACAAATGTCCCTTGTAATACCTTCCCTCGTCTTTAAGAATTATAGCGCAAACTAGGACGCAGAGCACGATATGATTAACATGGAAAAAGGTACACAGATGAAGCAACATTAGTAATTAGAGGTCCTTTTAGGGTGGTGGCTGAGTGAACTGAAAAGAAATGATGCCATACTTGCTTCGTTAGACTCCTATTAACAGCTTCGTGTGCTGCTGAACACATGAGTTCAAAAATCTCGCGAGACACACTGCCAGTTTTCCTTCAACTTGGAAACAAAGCAATAGGCTTACATTCGAGGCATGTAGAAAACACTAGGAACGATATTTTAACGTCTTGACATTAAACGTGCCTAAGAAAACGGATTATGGAAAGTACAAGAGCATGCACCATTTATGAGCACAAGCGTCCTCTAAGTTTCACAGTCAGAACTACTACTGTATCTACTTATCAAGCCTTTATGAAATAGTTAGTATTCAATGCACCAACAGTAACATGAGAAGAATCGATTTCAAGCAATATCGAATGCATTTGTTTGACATAAAGAAGGACTTCATCTGTGACTAGGCAATTTAGGAAATTTCGGCAATTTTTTGTAAGCATCTGCTACGGAATGGATCCAACGTGTTGGTTCTTCCTGTAGTTTTCTGCAAGTTTTCACCAAAATTGGCTTTTCACTATGCCGTTGACAGTGCAGTAATTGAAGGACACTTCCGCGTATTGATCTGAAACAAGAATATTATATGGCTAAGAACTGTATATGAAACCGCAGAGAACTTTTATACCCGGCAACAAGCATCAATTTAGTCTAGGTTAGTGATTTGTTGTTTTGTTTTCTTTTTTGACATGCGTTTTTCCGACAAGAAGCATTATAAAAGTATTTAGTTATACCTGTTAAAGGAAACACAAACAAGTGCATTTGCACCGTTATAGAAAATCCACGGCACGGTCATCCAAAAGAAGGTGATCGGATTAGGGTCAAATAAAGGTTGAATGAATCGCCATAGAATGAAAGTTGACGTACAGAACAAACAATACACAAACACCTTGAATTGAATTACCGTGAAGTTAGTGAGAGCGGAATAGCTTCAAAAGGAATGATAACGAATAATTAAATGCAAAAGATAAATGAAAGAGAAAATTGCCACATTACATTGATAGTGGGGGTATTTTCTAACCTTCTGCCCTGAAAACAATTCACATTACATAGAAGAGTTTTTCGCAGCAAAAGCCGTGAAAAACTAGAAAGAAGAGTTAAAAGATGAAAAATAAAAAATAAATGATAAAGCTCTCGGCGTTGATCACCCCCTGAAGGATGCGCCATGTATTCAACTTCATTAAGCATCGTCTGGCGGTGAATGAATGCATATCTGGCCATTACAATGACTCGCGGTGGCCTACCGATGTATCGAGCCAGTGGTGCTATCCTCCCAGACAAGTCTGGTACCAATTTACAGACCCCAAAGCGATGCAAGGCTTCGTAGGCCATGGGCGCGGAGATCGATTCCACGTGTGTGTCGCAGGGAGCCTCCGACCACTGCGCCACACGCGCCCTTAGAAGGGTGATAGTTACTAAATTACTGCGAAGGGAATATTGAGGAGAGCGCTGAGAAAATATTTCCGCTCACACCTTTGATTTTAAATCGTAGAAAATCATCGAGTAACACACAACTGAACATAGAATTAACGGAACGACTGCATAGTCATCTAAAGTTATACATAATTAGTGAAATTTGAAAAAGAAATTCAGTAATACGAACAAAATTAGCTGAACTCTTCGTGTGCAGCGCATTTCGCAAAGAGTTCTAGTTTGGCTCACTAACACCCAGAACGGCGGTTCACAATTCGATGAGTGAATGTTGCCAAAAGATTGTTTCCATTAAGTGTTGAGAAATACGAAATTGCTTCTTCTAACCAGTGAAAGCGGAAAAGGAAAAATAGCCCAACGGTAGCGATTTGTCATAGCTCCACGAAAATTTTTCGCGATGATATATGTACCGAGACGGATTTGTCCATTTTAAAACGATGAAGATTGGCATCGTGGAATGCGCAAGAGCAAAAATGATCTGAAAATATTTGCCAAAAGAAAGTGAGAAGACTGTTGTTACAATATTTGCCTGTTTAAGAACGAAGCCCAACAACTTTTTCACGAAATGCGCGGCTTTCAACGATGTTGCGACTAGGAACGGCTCCTAATTCTCAGTCGTTACGGATGCGATGGGTTTCCGATAACTACAGAGATTACAGAGATGGGTCGGTAAAGCGGCAATACTATTAAACACACTTTACCCTATCGTTTTATAGGCTTAAGTTTTATGTGTTCACTGTCTTCTTCTTATTTACTGCTTATTCCTTCTTCATATCATGCTAAAAATTGAAACTCAACCAAAAGGATGCTGAGATATGAGCAAAACTAGAAACCTCAGTTCCGTTTCGAACCGACGATTACCCTTTCCCAGGGTATACGTGTTACCCACCCCCACCACCGATGTTCCTCGCTCTGCCTTTTTCTTAGCAAATTTTCGACTCTTTGGGTGCTATCAGCAAGTACCAGTCAACGGGAAAGATATGATGAGCACAAATCGGCATTGAACCTCTAGCCAAGCAAAAGTTGCGTTCGAAATTACAATGTTCTAAAACAAAGTAAAAGGAAAGCTGAGTTGAAGGCAATGCAGTGGTTTCGGTTAGTACAGTTGACAGCATGTGAGAACCCCTTAAGTTCAACCTAGGGTTCAAAGCCCTTTTGAGGCTTCGAGTTTTGCCCATACCTCAGCATCTTTGTGGACGTATGCTACTGTTCACTTATATTACTATGATCCCTCATACAAATACACTGCTACCGGCAACTGAAAGTGGTTTCCAGCTTGTATACAGCACACCTTATCGTTTTTTATACGCGCACATTCCACATGACGATTATGTCCATTAGACCGATTAGAATTGAAACAGCAATCAACTTCTTGTCAAATTACTAGCCCATGAACCAGGTTCTTTTTGAACATTTATAAATATGGAGCCTAGCTTTCAGGGACGGCGCTCACAAATATCTGCGCTGAATAAGCTTTCGAGTGATAACAAGATATATAGGAAAAAGGTTGTGTGTGTTAAAATAAACCGCCGGAAAGAGAATGACCTTGCCTTTGCCGCCCACTACTAGCGTAGCATATGATTGCATAGGATGATACTTTCGCGAACGTATTGAGAAAATCGAAAAACTGGTGGCCAACCGTTTTGCTTCTTTCCGTAAAGCAACTCAGTTCGTAGATGGGATACACTACGCTGAAAAGTCGATGCATACCAAGCAGTATACCATGGATGCTTGATGAAATCCATGAGCTTGTCAACACGGTGCCAAGAAACTATAATAATTATTAAGATTAGGCATTTAAATCTTACTGGCTTCAAAGGTCTGCTAGAATTCTAGGAAAACTGTAGCGGATTGCCCAGGGAAAATAAACACCAAAGGCACCGTATTTTTCTTCTGGGCTTTTCTTGAAGACGTCTGATCACCGAATTTGCCTTTCTGTTTTCCTTTCGCATTTTCAATCCTCAACTTGCATTTTTTTACACGACCCGCCTGTTTGCCTTCTGTGAGGATCTCAGCTCTTTTCGCATTCGATTCGTTTTCTCCCATTCATCACCTACGAAGACCTTCCTGCTTTTTAGCGGACTCTTCGGCTACTATTTACTCGATGATTTACCTTTCATCATAACTGTTGTTGAATTCTGGTCATGTCGATTCTCTTGGAGTTCTGATATCTCTAGGCTAGAACGTTCCCATTTGGATTGCAAAAAGTGAAATTTTTCAGACAATTCTGGTACCAACTTTCCAACCGCGGAGGAAGAGGAAACTTGGAGAGCTCGAGGTGTGGTCGCACCAGGATGGTGGTTTTTGGTACTACTAGAATCATCCTCCAGGTAGAGTTTCCGAATGAGCTGAGTGAGTTTGTATTGTCTCTGAGTAGATTCTGCGGTTCTAATGTATAAGTTAAGACAGGAATGATAATAGAGTCGAATATAAGGGCAAATAAGCGAATATTTCTTGTTCTGTTTACTGTATTCTCGATGCTTCTGTAGGCTTATCCAACCATTCTGTCTGGCTCAGAAGCGTAAGCTTTCATGGCGCCCACCTTTCGATAGTTTCAAGTAGCTGGGCCATTTGTTCTCTTGAATGTTTTCTTGAGATTTTTTCCGAGAGCCACCTTTCTAGAAGCGTTTTGAATTCAGTAAACATTGACTGTTCACGGTAATAGCTTCATGGTATGAAATGCATACCATCAACAAAGCATGTTGTCAACACATGTTAACTGGTTGAGCCCTTAAATATTTTACCTCACTGCATAATTTACAAACACCACCTTTCTCATATCAAAAATCTCATTTTCGGGCGAATTTGTGCTAGCACTCGCCACATTTTGAAATAATCCCATTCACAAAGTAGTAAACCTTCGGTTCATCCATAAGAATTGGCTTTGGTGGTGACGTAGGAATAAGGTTACAACGCTGGGCCTGGGTTCGTTTCTTGAAAATTCAATGAAATTGGCACTGTGCCGAATTCCGCGCAATCTATTAACAGGTCTTTCTGATAAAACGAACAATACATTGCACATAAAGTAGTTTAAAGATTTTATTTTGCTCACCACCAATTTCACGCATCTTGGAGGATCCTCATAAATTTTACCAATTTTATAATCTAAGCCCGTAAACATTACAGCATCAGAAGTCCTCGGCCATCACAGTTACAGTCACCGTTCGTTCTAACTACTCTCTTTATAACTCGTATATAACGCTGAGATATTTGCAAAACTCCGGACCGCAGGTGTATGCGGTGGGTAACAAACCCGCGCTGTTATCCTTACCGGGGAGCAGCGCACTTCACCACCACACCGTCCGGGTCCTTCGTTTTGCCTGTCTCTCAGCTAGTTCCTATCAGCTTCTTACCCTGCCATTAAAAAGAAAAAGGCAGTAAATAAAAGGGTTAAGATTGTGATTATTTTTTTTATATTATATATTACTATTCTTCTAGTAGAGGGCGGATAGCACACTGGTAGTAAATTTCGGTCGTCACGAGCTCGGCTCTGGTCTGATCTCGCCCTGGTGTCACCATGCCTCTCATCTCTCCGGGGTCGGGAAATTGGTACTGGACTTGTCTGGGACGACAGCATCCCTGGTTCGATACATCTATGAGCCATTGCGAGTCATTGTAAAAGCCAGACATACATTCAAACATCTACAAACGATGATTAATGAAGTCAAATGCATGGCTGGCGCATCCCTCGAGAATTGATCAACGCCGAGAGCTTTATTCTCTAGCTTTTACAATTTTTCACGGTAGGGTACGACGCGAAATACTACCACAATGATGCTGAAGATATTTCCAAAACTTCTGACAGCAGATGTCTGCGGCGGGGAACGAACGCGCTGTCACCTTTTCTGCAACGTAACGTGTTCACTAGCATACGGGTCCTTCGTTTCACCTGTTTCTCAGCTTCGTATATCGGTCAGTGCCATCAGCAACTACTCGTCAATGGGATTGATTTGGGTATCCTACCAGTTAAGTTGAGCCTATAGTTAAAATCACAATACTAACATTTTCTTATTTGCTGCTTACCATAATTTCTAAGAGAAGGGGGTGACTATGTACTATTTCGCCAAAAGTACAGCCTTAGTTTTAACTGGGCTCATTGCCGATTTGGGGTGCGCAGATCAATTCCGTGGAAGAGTGTTTGTTGACAATAGTGATCGATAGAACTAGCTGAAAGAGATGGAACTGCATAATGTGGTGGTGAACGCATTAGCCCCGGAAATTGTAATAGCGCGTTCGTTTCCCAACGCAGACATCTGGTGTCCGGAGTTAAGTGCTAAGAGTAGCTTTTGAAGGGATTTGAGACTACTGATGAGCCAAATCTTTCCAGCAGATTCGGTAGGAACTCTACTTGATAAAAAGAAATTTCATATTCGGTTTTGTGTACAAATTCTAAAACTAATTTCCATTTTTAAGAGCACCGTTTTTTTACCAATGCAGAAGGACTTTATCGCCATTTCCCTGCTTCATTATTAAATTTGACACGTAAACTCTTTCTTTAATAAAATTCATTTCACCACTTTCCAGTTGTTCCAGGAATTCCATTTTTTCAAAAATTTTCCTTAATTACTAGTAGGAACCAGTGTTCCCAGGCACTGCATAAACTTTGCAAGCAGTTGAGCTTTTCACGACAGGTTTTTCTCCTCAGTAGACATTTATTGCCGAGCTTTTTACTTCACGACTCGTACAACTTGAAGAAAGATTCGTATAGCTAAATTTCTAAGCTTTTTAAGAAGTTTAATTCATGTATCTCCCAACGATTTACTGCCTCGACGTGGCTGGAAGGTGTTCCTGGGTGTAGGACTACGATGTACAGCGGGGGATTCATCCCTGGTAGGGCCTTCCCAGCTGAGAAGGAGTCCGGCGTTTCCATCAGGAAGCCTAGCTAAGGATAAACTAAAACCAGGATCTACCACCGTCCTGATTTCAAAGTCGCATGATGGTAAATCCCACTCTGATCCACAAGAGCTGCGATTGTCGGTGGTGGTGAAGATCTGAGGCAGACTTTGGCCATGCTGACCTCGAAACTCCAGGGGACCACAATGGCTTAACCAGCAAGTCTCCGAAAAGTGGTGATTATGTTGGAACCGCACAACCAGTGAGGACGGGTCGTTCAAGTACGAAGTATGAAGTTTATTCATGTTTCATTTATTGCAATTAAGGACGCCATCAGAGAAGTCGAAGTGTTCGTACACTTACAGATTTCTGCTTTTTTTTTCAGATTAGCAGCCGGTCATAAGGTGGCACAAATGGAATTACGTGAGAAGTACCGAAGAGAACTGGAAGCCTGCAATCCAGTTCAGTCTGCAAACGTGCCGGACATGATATTGACAGCCCATGGATCTTTAGGGTTGGGTTTCTCTAACGTATTTTGTACTAACCAGTTATTAAACAATACACTTTTCTTCAGCAACGCTTTCTTAACATTATTGTCCAATATCTTATTAACCCTTAATAACTAGTATACCATTCAGACTCGAGAGTTCTAAAATTCTCGAATGCGTAGTTTCAAAGGTAATTGCGAAATCACGTCTTTTCATGAGAAAGAAATAAGAAGAAGGTAGCTCAATCAAGATTCGGTACATATCTAGTCTTTAGCATTACAGAGTATTTAAGTAGGTTTTAATTATTCGACACGAGGCAAATATTTGTATCAGAGCCTGGATAAAAAGAATTCAACCACTTCATGAAAGTGCGAATATACCATAAGATGTACTTCTCATTGATCAACTAGCAAGAGGTTTCTGCGTAACTTTTATTCCACTCGAATTACACCGGCTCTGAAGGCGAAAGAGCCGAGACAATTAGCCGAATAAAAGCTCCATAGCAACCTTCTATTAGCTTACCAATAAAACAATACATTAATTTGTCATAGTGAATTTAAATTAATGTCGGTTCACGAAACAATAAAACGTTTTCTAAAGGGTATGACGTCACCAAAACAGACATTTGACGAAAGCGATCGTTCAGCTTACAACTACCACCGAGCTCGGGTATCAGACTGAGTTCAACGGTAGGCAAATTTAAAAATTCTCACATATGAACAGAGGCTTTTGATACATTACAGACAACGTAAATAGGCGATGATACATCACCACTTAACTTACCCGGTCTTTTAAAAGTTGACTTCCGTTGTTGTTTCCTCATCTAGACCTAGCCCATTGGTTATAACGCCTTATTTTCGATGCCATGTGCATGGGACCACGATCAATTTCATGCCGTTACGGAAATGCTGAACCACCTACAACAGAAAATAATTTTGCAGTAGCTAGAGGACACGAGCCGTTGACAACATGGTGGAGTAGTATAACAGATTTTCCTTTCTCGTTTTAAGGAAAAGCATGATTTGTTTACTAATATTTGCTATTTATTACAAAGCGCGCATGTAACAGAGTAGTTAGAGGTGCCCATGCAATACACACGGTGTCGTTGGTGTCACCTTTCGCTCCGCGTTCAACAAGCCCTCCAGCCCTCTTGTCTGGAAGGAAGCAGCATTGACACGATACATCGGTAGCCATCACGAGTTATTGTATGGGACATATATGTATTCAATCTCCTATAATGATTCTTGATGAAGTTTGAATGCATAGCGCATCCCTTAAGGATTGATCAACGCCGAGAGCTTTATCCTTTTTTATTATGGTCCATATTTTGACCACGCTGCTGCCAGCACCCGAAATTATTTTACGGCTTGTGTTGAATCTATTTCTTAATTTTTAGCGCGCTTATCCGATACAACTATGATTCATTAGAGTGCCTGGAAAGGAATATCAATCAACTACTAGACAAATTACCGGTCATTGAAATTGCTCTAAAAACCGTTTCCTATTCCTTCATTTTCTAAGAGCAATGCAGAGCTCTTCCTGGCCGACTGAAGCTGAAGCTGAACGATCGCTTTCGTCAAATGTCTGTTTTGGTGACGTCATACCCTTTAGAAAACGTTTTATTGTTTCGTGAACC
>UYYA01005481.1:0-20155 GCA_900624975.1 Angiostrongylus costaricensis | reverse complement strand
ATAAGCTGCTACAGTTGTGCCTTTATCAACAAGAGTAAGGCTACGAACATCGTCGCGTACAATCCATTAAAAACTTGCATAGTGTGAATCCAGGCCAGATGAAAAGCCGACTGCCATATTCACCATCTTATTCCTGAGAAAAATTCACTCTCTGAAAGTCAAGTAGAAACTCTTCGTATTTTTGTTGAGCAAACGCGAGGTGTTATTGTTCTTTATTCACGAATAAGCTGACGTTTCGGCGGATTTCGCCTTCCTCAGAGCCGCTTTCTATGAGGTTTCGCTTTAGTGGAATTACTTGATCAATGCCGAGGTTAATAGAAAGTCGGTCGTGGGAGTTACTCCAAGTAGAAACGTTGTAACACGGCTATCCCAGGAATACAGTGAAAGTCGACTCCACCAACATTCAATGACGTTCGTAGAGAAGACGACAATTCTTAAGCAGCAGCAAAACCCACACCCGAAATATTCGAAAAGCTTCGCGAACGATAGATATGACAGAATGAATCGAATGCAAGTTCTAGGATCCGTATAGAGGGTGTGAAGTAGTGCCGCATAAAAAACACATATACGCACATATATACGGACGTATACCAGCATTGACCTTTAAAAAACAACGTGATGAAAGTAATTAAGGGCTTAACGAATACCACATAAATTAATCTCCTACCTTTCTATTAAAGAGTGTCGAATAAATCAACCAAATAAAAATAACACTTTGAAAAAGAACTATCATATTCCCAACAAAAGATATACACTTATCTATTCATTTAAAACACCCCAAGAACTATAATAAACCTTCGTGGGGCCTTTTGTGCTTGAAGTCCGTTCCACAAAATGCTTCATATCCTTCTTCAGATTCCACGGAATACATCCATTCTTCGCAATCCCTAGATTCTTATCGACTGCGACAACCAACCCAGTCTTACGAAGAGTGCTGGACTGAACCATTTCGAAGTAAGCTGAATTTAGTCCACTCAGAATATCTGAATACACTCTATTAACCAATAGCAGTTAACAGACCTACGAAAGGAGTGCTCTTTGAACAACTGGAACCCTCCACAAGTTGAAATTTGTGAAAATATTTTGAACGAACAGAAGTTTTGTACACAGACCAAGTAGTTGAATCGAAACAAGGTAAATTACGCACTTTAGAAAAGAAATTCAAGACTAATAAGATGTTCTGAGCCACTTGGACACCCCCTGAACGACTATAGCACTCTAAAATCGCACTGCACTTCTCAAGCATTTCGAAAAACGGTTTTTCATGCAGGTGCAACGAGCTTTTGGTTCGAAAAATATGAGAATTTAACTCGGACGATGAAGAGACCCTTGCGTTCGAAATCGTACCTTAGTAAATCACCATTAGAGGTGGACATACATGAATGGTGTAGAGACGGAATTCTTGTNCATTCTTCGCAATCCCTAGATTCTTATCGACTGCGACAACCAACCCAGTCTTACGAAGAGTGCTGGACTGAACCATTTCGAAGTAAGCTGAATTTAGTCCACTCAGAATATCTGAATACACTCTATTAACCAATAGCAGTTAACAGACCTACGAAAGGAGTGCTCTTTGAACAACTGGAACCCTCCACAAGTTGAAATTTGTGAAAATATTTTGAACGAACAGAAGTTTTGTACACAGACCAAGTAGTTGAATCGAAACAAGGTAAATTACGCACTTTAGAAAAGAAATTCAAGACTAATAAGATGTTCTGAGCCACTTGGACACCCCCTGAACGACTATAGCACTCTAAAATCGCACTGCACTTCTCAAGCATTTCGAAAAACGGTTTTTCATGCAGGTGCAACGAGCTTTTGGTTCGAAAAATATGAGAATTTAACTCGGACGATGAAGAGACCCTTGCGTTCGAAATCGTACCTTAGTAAATCACCATTAGAGGTGGACATACATGAATGGTGTAGAGACGGAATTCTTGTCCCAGGAACTACATGACAACAAAGACTAGCACATAGTGTGGATCGTAGAAATCTTACCTTAAGTAGAAGCAAAGCGAAATAGCAATTTTAACCAATATACAGATAAAACCGGACCACTGATGATTACTGGAGTTACAGATCTTCCCAACTAAAACACACCTAGTGGATTTGAAACTTTGTAATTCAATGATCAATATGAGTGCAGACCAGAGTATTTAGTAACTTTTACATTAACATTTGATGACAGTTAACTAAACAATGGAACTATTCCACAACAAACGAGCAGACTTCTACAATAACCACATCTAATTTGAGAAAAATTAAAGGGCTCAAGGTGAGTTATGGAAATAGGTCCCACAACGAAATGTGGCTAGGTCAAGGCGGCATTCGAAGATCGTACGTGGTTTAGCCAGTTGAATCGTAATTGGGACATGATGGTTTGGTTTTATCTACACGTTAATCCATTAGCTATTCCGAACCGGAGGTCAGATAACCGTACTCTCTGAGTTGCCTGACGTGAGTCGTGTAGGATGTTCCGCAAATTGTTTCATTATAGCGTGCTTAAGGATTCCTTTGAGATGGACATTGCCATAAAAGTTGGACTCAATAGAGCTATCGGTGAAGGTCTTTGAACTAAGTGCTTACTATAGCTGTACTAAAATCTTAGCTGAAATCATGTGCACACAAGTTGGTCACTCAAATGTTTTGGAACAGTTGAGCAATGAACAATTATTTATATTTATTTATGTGATCTTATAAACTGATCTTCTTAAGCTGACGCGAGGTTGGTACAGATCTTCGTTGTCGTTGTCGTTGTTTTTGATATTATTGATCGGGATGGCTGACGTTCCGGAGACTTCGCCTTCCTCAGAGCGCGATGTTACGTGCGGGACGCATCAGCGTCCAACCTCACGTCAGCTTAAGAAGATCAGTTCATAAGATCACATAAATAAATATATCAACTATCTATGCCAAGGTTTATAGAAAGTTGGTCTTTCGAATTGTTTATATGTTCAACTTTATATTTGCTGCCTATTATTCATTATTCTGCTATTCATTCTGGATAAAGTCACAGATTCATTCCTTCAGTGCATCTTCAATGAATCTAACAAAAATATGTTCGTCATCGTCTTAATGTAATGAGCGGGTTCTGCCCACTTCAGGGACTCGTCGAGTATCATATGTTTCTTCTAGGTTCTTCGTGAAGAACTCTGACCATCGAGTCAATGGTTTTCCTGTAGTGCGTATATCCCGAGGAATCCAGCTACTAACGGCTCTTGTCCATCGGTTGTCGTTCATACGTATTTCGTTTTCGGCCCACCTCATCTTCGACGTCTTGTATTATCTTATGCTTGGCGTACAGAACGGCATCTTTGATTTTTGATCGTTGATGCAGGTCAGAGCTCCGGATCCCTTCCCTTACTTGCGTGATGCGGGATACTCCTATCATCGTCCTTTCGACTGCATGTTCAATAACGCTGAGTGATTTTTCATCCTGTTTACGTAGCTACCAGACCTATACGCTAGGGCACGAAGTACCATTGAGTCGAAAAGGTGGGCACGGAGTCGGGTGTTCTTTGTTCTCTTCACTACATCCTCGATGCTCTTGAAAGCTCCCCAAGCCGCTCGTTTTCTTCTGCACAGCCTTGGAGCTAGGTCGTTCATCGTATTGATTTCCCGACCTAGATAGACATAACTGGAGCATTCGGAGATATTCGTTCTGTTGGGAGTGAATGGTGTATATCAAACCAATCCGTTCTTCATGAACATCGTTTTTGTGAGGTTTAGTCGAAGACCAATCTTTCCACAGGGTTTATCAAAGTCGGCAAGCGTGCGTTCCGCTTGGACAATGTTTGGTGGTATAAGAACGATGTCATCAGCAAAGCGAAGATAGTGTAACTGGCGACCGTCGATTTCAATTTCCATATTATCCCATTCCAAAGTTCGCATGACGTTCTCGAGTGTGGCGGTAAACAATTTTGATGGCATGATATCGCTTTGCCTAACCCCTTTTTCATGTCGATGTTAATATCGTTGACGAATGGTGATATCTTGGTTGTGAAATTTTTGTACAGCTCACGACGATTCTTTATTTACTGAGTAGGGACTGCTTGACTATCAAGGCTTCCATGACTGCTATCTCAGTTGAATCAAAGGGCTTCTTTAAATCGATGAAAGAGAAACAGAACGGTGTTTTGTACTTTCGCGATACTTCAATGAGTCTTGTTATCCTGTGGATGTGTTCCATCGCGCTAAATCCTTCTCGAAACCCTGCTTGCTCACATGGCTGACCTTCGTCCGGTGTTCTATCAATCCTGTTTAGGATGAATCGAGTGAAAAGTTTGTAGACGGAAGACAGCAAGCAGATTGGGAGATAGTTGCCGATATCGTATAGGTCACTCACTCTTCTTGAACAACAACACAGTCTTGTTGGTCTTCCACTGAGTAGGGACCTTGCATTCAGACAGGTAATGTGTGAAGAGCCGAGCCAGTGTGTTTACGAGGACTGGCGGAAGGTTCTTCAAGTGTTCAGCTTTTAACCTGTCCGGACCTGGAGCTGTTCGATTTTTCACCGACGAAGTGGAATGTCGGAAGGGAGAACCGGTGGTTCAACATATCCATCACCCTTTATTTCATACAACGGAAGTTGAACGTGGCTATCGAAGAGATCCGAGTAGTATTTGTGAATGATTTTCTCCATTGCCTTTCTGGACGCTGTAACTGTTCCGTCTGGGCGTTAGAGTGCAATCTTCTTGGTCTTGTAATTGGCAGAGCTTCGGTGGGTTTTGCGAGTGCTTTTCCCAGCCTGTCCAGCTTCGACCATTGCTGCTGCTCTTCTCTCTTTAAGACTTTCTTTTATCGCCTGTCTGCATTGTTTTGCAAGTTCGGACGTTAGTTCACGGTCGCCTGCAGCTCGTGCGATTCCACGCTGCTGTATCAGCTCGAGTGTTTCTGGAGACAGACGTCTCTTGGTGACCTTCGAACTCTCAGCTTTCATAGCACTAACGTGAAGATGTTGAATGAGCCGATCGTATTCTGCGCCGATGTTATCGACAACGGCATCTTTCCAACAGCCGACTACTGAATTGATTAGGTCCCAGTTTATAGTGGTTCTGGGACATCGGTTTTTCAATTTAACGGCTTTTTCTCCTTTCTGCGAGAGATAGAATCTTGCACGAGGAAGGCGATGGTCTGATCACATGTAGAGTTTTGAGACAACAGCGAAATCAGTTAGGCAAAACCTTCTATTTACAATTATGTGGTCTATTTCGTTATGGTACTCTCCATTGGAAGACTCCGAAGTTCAGCGTTGAGGGTGGGCTTCTGGAATTGCGAATTACCATGGATGGTCTTGGTCATCATGATAAACTCGGACAGCTGCGCACGCTGTTCGTTCAATTCTACTCCGTGACTCCCAATATGACGTTCTTCAAACGTTCTTCTTGGTCCAATCTTGGCGTTGAAATCTCCAATGATGACCTTGAAGAATGTGTGGTCTTCTCTGTAGAACTTTTCCAAGTCCATATGGAACGCTTCGACTTCTTCGTCATAGTTAGGTGTCGGCGCTTAAACGACGAAGATTGTCAACGCCGACTGACTCTTCTACTGTCGCATGTTCCGGGAACAGTTCTTCTTCAGTGTCATTGACGGCGTTGAAAGGCTGGCGTCTTTTCGTCTCGGCCAGGCCGATGACGTCGTACTTTATCCTTGTTGCTTGCATGAGCAACTTCTATCGAGGACTCGGATGCAAGTGCATTGTAGGTACAGATCGTCACCATAGTTCTTCGTGATCAAGGCAGTTTCCATTGGCTCTGACATTTCAGCAGCCTCTCTGTACTCGTCCTACCCAACGCTGCAGAATTGGGGGCTCTTTCGGGGTCAGTGGGATGAGTCTCGTTCTGTTTACTGTTTTTGCTTTTGGTAGCCACTTATAGTTTGCTGTGCTCTGTACGTGTACTTTGCGCCCATGCTGCTCTCCTTCTTCTGTCCAATTCATTTTTAATGTTTTTTTCTGTGTTCATTAATCGCGAAAGGTGCACGTACGAGGTAGTTTCAGTAATCAGAGTCCGATCTGTTCACGTGGTGACCATGGATTTCTCGTAAGCTATGTTTTCTTTCGACTTATGCGTAGTTCGTTCTTTTTCTCCTGATTCGTTGAGGTTACTGAACATCGTCTCTGTTTCACTGGTACTCCTTAAACAGATGTCGATATCATCCGCGAAACGAAAATTTGCTAGGAATTTTCCATCAGTAGGTATGGCTTTCTCGCCGCCATCGAATGGCTTTATTATCTACTGCAGTAAGGCATTAAACAGTTTTTACGATATGGTGTATTGTCGTACCGCCTTGTCGTACTGCTTTTCCTACACATGTGTTAACATTTCAGCGGAAGAGCTGTATTTTCGTAGTGCAGTTCCGATAACAGTCAGATAGAGTTCTCTTGTAGAATGCATCCACTCGCTGGTCGACGACGCTGTTATGACTGCATTCGTTTCGACCTGTCAAATTCTTTTCCATAGTCGACAAAAGTTACGGCTCTGGGCGGGTGGTTTTTCTGACAAAGTTCGGTGACCCTCGACACAACTTGGATGTGGTCCTTGCAGCAAAATCGCTGTCGAACTCCTGCTTACTCAACTGGTTACACTTCATCCAATGTCCTTGATATGAGCGACAGGATAATCATCCTGAAAGGGGTGTATTACACTCAGCAAGCATATCGGACGATTGTTACGAAGATCCATTCGACACCTTTCTTGAGTAGGATGACCGTGCACAACGTCCTCCATTGTTCAGGCACTTTCTCCTTATCAAGATTGGCTGTCATACGGTTTTCGAAAAGTACATACAAGTAGTGGTTCCAGCTCTGAGGATGTCAACGGTGATGTCATTGGGTTCTGGAGCTGTGCCACTTTTCATGCCTCCAATGGCAACTCGAACCTCGGGTGGAAGAATTCTAGGTGGTTTTTCTCCAGCTAGGATTTCAGGATTTGGGATGGAGATTGTTTCTTAAGATACTGATATTTTGTATTCATATCATATTATTTGGAAATTGATTTTATTTCTCGTACTGTTGTAATGTCAATAACGTCGTATGAATAACATTTACAACGGTGAAATACTAAAATAGTTGTGGGAGACGTGGAATGGGATTTTGGGGAGGCGAAATCCGTTGGAACGTCAGATTGTTCATAAACGAAAAATCAAGAACCTCGTGTTTGCTCATCAAGAAAATAGCAAAGAAATAGTATTGGGAATTGTAGAAATAATAGAGAGCGCAATATATTCAAGTTAGTTTGCAGAGCAGGACACATAAAGCTGACAGCAGTGTGGCTAAATGGTTGAAAGTAAGAACACATAGCGCAAAGTACACACAGAATTAAGCAGTAGAGTAACAGCTCTCTAATAAACAGCTTTGTTGTGTTTGCTGTCATCTTATTTTCGGCTACTGTTTTGAATGGCCAACGAGATTACCTGTTTTTGCAACAAACCCAAAATAGGTCGTAGTATAATCCGAAGAGGTATACCCATTAAGGGCTACACGTCGCGAATGTCGATTATCAGTGGCGAGTAAATCCTCTTCATGTCACCTATGTGACTGAGAGAAGTTCTTCAGCATTCAAAGTAAACAATCTGCACAATTTTTTTTGCCAACGATGTGAAGAATAACAGAAACAACCATTTTTAATGGAATTTCGAACAAAAAAATATCGACGTTCTATCACAAAAATGTCAGCATCATAGAAACAGAGTTGAAGAATGAGCGGCGACTAGTCCCAAAAGAGGTGCTCTTACAATAACACTTATTTGCATCCGTGCACATATTGTGACCAAAAGCGCAGTTTTTTTTACTAATTCGACCCAAATATTGCAAACCAAAGTTATTCTATCTCTTCTTACCTTTTCGCTTGACCTTGTCTTCGCTCTTTCTCTGCTATTTTATTCTAATTTTTCTGTCCAGTTCAGCGAAGTTTTTGTAGAGTCTTTTGAATAGTAAGAATTTTTTTTATAGAGTATGTGTTACAGTATCTTATGTAATACAGGTGTTAAGCAGCAAGGATTAATATACGCTAGGAAAGATATCTATACCAGTCGTATTTTAAAGTTGTTCACGTTGAGAAAAACTCACCAACAAGTCTGATTTTCTTGCCATGGTGGTTGAAGGTTTTAGTGTGATACATAAAAACGGTGCGGTATTTGGTAATGCTTCCATAATGATTTCTTGACAATCAATGCGGCAATGAAGTCTTTCCTTCCGAATTCATATATTTCACTATGCACCTGAGTTGTTCCAATGAATACTGGAAGCCTACCACGGTGTCGACGATCGTACGCAACTTTTTCGCCCGAACTCAATGTGCCTCATGTGCGAATGGCCGCTTTACGAGGCTCGCACCTAGGCTTTGGTGCCTAGCAGACTTTGATGCCTGTGAGCTCCTTATGTACATCAAAGAACTGCTAACTAACTATTGAGCTGAGCAAAACCATCACGTCACTTTTATCACCTGTAGTCCCGCTGGTCGTCGAGTGACTCGAGCTGGAGTCAGTGGATCTTTCATTTCTCCCTGTTCAGGAAAGACTAAACCAGTGGGTTCTGCTCGCTCTAGGAACACGTTACGTACCATATCTTTCTTCTAGGCTCTTCGTGAAGAACCTTGACATCCCGAGAATCCAGCCACCAAGGGATCTTGTTTAGAGGTTGTTGTTGGCACGTATCAGTTCCCTGGTCGCTATTAACCTCGACAGCTTGACGCGTCGAACGGCTTCTTCGACTTTTGATCATTGACAAAGATCGGAGTTTTGAAACCCTTCTCTCATTTGAATGATACCCAATACTCCTAGAATCCTAGAATCGTCCTTTCGACTGCGCAATCTAAAACACTGATTGGTCTTTTATTCTGCTTTCATAACGCCCAGGTTTTTCGGCAAACATTAAGGTAGAAAGTACTGTGGAGTCGAAAAGGTGGGCATGGAGTCAAATGTTCCTTGTTCTTTTCAATAGATCCTCGATGCTCTTGAAAGCCTCCAAACCCGCTCGCTTCCTCCTGCCCTACTGTGAAGTCAAGTCGTTCATCATGTAGACTTAGGACCACATGGCTTGAGTATTTGGAAATATTCTTTCTGTTCCACGTAATTCAGGCATACGAAATCAATCCGTTCTTTACTAACGTCGTTTTGTGAGATTTAGTCGAAGAACAACTTTTCCACAACTTTTGTTAAAGTTGGTAAGTATTCGTTTTGCCTGACTAATGCTAACTGCTACAAGAAGGATGTCCTCGATTAAGCGACGGTGATGTGATTGCCTACCATGGAATTTCACTTGCATGTCGTCCCCTTCCAGTGTTTTCGTGACGATCTGATCAGTGGCTGTAGATTATTTTGGCGACACAATATCACCTTGCCTAAGCCCTCTATTGACGTCGTCGTTAATATCATTGTGAAATAGTAGTATTTTAACCACAACGTTGCTGAGATGTTTGCAAAGCTCTGGACCGCAGGTGTCTATGGTGGGGAACGAACGCGCTATTGTCCTTTCCGGGGAGTAACGCGTTCACCACCACACCATGCGGGTCCTTTGTTTCGCCTGTCTCTCAGCTATTTCTATCGATCTTTGCCACAGCAATCACCCGTTGTGGTTGTATTTCGCTTAGTACCCTGCCCCGAAATTATAGTAGGCAGAAAATAAAAAGGTATAACATAGTAATATTTTAGCTATGAAATTTTCATAGATCTCGCGAACAATCTTTATTTGCTGGCTAACGACGCTGTGGCTGTCTGGGACTTCCCTGACTGACTTCCCCTTTTTCAAAGTCAAAGGTGGGTAACGCGTGAGTTCCTATTAAGGGTGGTCGCAGACCCAAATCTGTACTGGGGTCTGAATTTTGCAAATATATCGGTATCATTATGGTTCTGTTTTACATAATACCTTGCCCTAAAAACTTATAGGCAATGAATAGAAGGTTATATGCTATGATCGCCGCTACAGCGTTTGTGTGACTGGGTACAATGCCGATTTGTGCTTCCCAGATCATTCCTCTTGACGGGTGGCTACTGAGAGCAGCTGTACGTACTTCTATACTGGACGCCTGGATGGTCTGTCTTCACTGTCGCTATGGGACAGAGCAATATTTCCATTCATTTCCCTCTAGCGCAACAGCAGTCCAAGGTAGTGATTTCTCTCGAATATAGTGACGTCTACCGGATCCGTTGCAAATCACTAGAATCGTTCCTATTTGCGGATGCAGACTATTGACATTAGCCAAGAACACGGCGCCCAATGTTTAGATGGTCTTCGAAAAAGACGCTTGAATTCTCTTGGAGTCCCATATCACTGTCCTTTTCATCCAACTGTTCACCATTCTCCCTATTACATGACCACTCTATTTGTGCTTCGCTATCGATCTATATTCTCTTCGATCCTGAAAGTTTGATAGTTCTGAAGGATCCGAGATGCGCATTCCGGCTAAACGTTGTGAGTACCGGTTAAGTTTCAGAGGACATCATTCAAGATTTCTGCGGGTGGAGCGCAGATTTCTTGACGTGGTTGAAGTATAATACCGGCCCACGTCTCTACTGTATAATAGAGCGCTGAAAGGACTGTTGAATGGAAACGCTGAGAACAAGATTTTGGGACCATCTATTGGTCGGTACCGTGTCGGTATCGGTAGCAGTGATTAAAACACCGCAGAATACTCTAATAGGCCAGCTAAATCGTTGCAGTTCGCTTGACCGTCTATGTACAACGTAAAATTGCATAAAGTGCCCTAACGGTAGATACGGCTGATTGAATTAGTTTGGGCACGGTTTATCTCATCTCTTGTAAAGCGTGAGGGGACGAATACATTGGCGAAAAGGGTAGACCACTGTACATCCGTATATAAAAGAACACCTACTCGGTTAGCTTAAGGCTAAACCAAGTGCACCACTAAGCATGCACAGGTCTCAAACACGTGACAGGCAAGATTTCGAGGTAAAAGAGACCATCCTCGTGCAAGAATCTGTAACTTCACAGCATGAAATCTTCAAAGCATTCTCAATAAACTCCAAGAATCCAAAAATGAACTGGGAGGAATGCTTGGTTGCCACGCGTGATCTTACACAATACCTCAGATTGATATTTTGAAGTTAGAGGTCACATTACCGCTCCATGTGAGCTTTGTACAGTTGGTCTCCACACGTACAAGAGACATAGAAAACGATGAATATGTGAAGGGGATATTTTGTTTTTAATGCGATTGAAATTATTCCAAGAATCCGAAAATGAACCGCAGGGAGGAATGCCTCAATATCACGCGTGATATTAGACAGTATATAAGCCTGTTATTCCGATGAGTTGAGCACATTACGATTCCATGTGAACTCTGTGCGGTTGGTCTCCACGTGACATATTTAGTGGAAGACTCATAGAAACCGGTGAGTGTGCAAAGCTGTGTTCAATGTGATTGAAATCTTGGTTTAGCGTTTTCTTTGTTTGCCTATGGAGGTGTTTGGTCGTATAGATTGTAGTCAACTTGACCTTTCCAAGCTCTGAGGAAGGCGAAATCCGCCGGAACGTCAGCTTGTACGTAAATAAAGAAATAAAATAGCACCTCATGTTTGCTGAACAGAAGTAGAAAGAATGAAATTAAGGTATCGGGCCTTTTCTTTTAAGGTTATGGAGATAGGGTCCCACTAGATTGCACGTCATCTTGACTTTTCAAGGCTCTGAAAAAAAAGAGAAATCCGCCGAAACGCCGGCTATTATAGCAAAGTAGTGTAGTAACAACCTCGTATATACCATCAAGACTGTAACTTGTTAATCAATGCAGAGGTTATCAGGAACTCGGTCTTGCAAGTTGTTGTTTTCATAGAATCTATGCATAAATCTATGTTCCCAAATGGATTTCACTGTACTCCTGCTAAAACATTTCTTTGCAAAAAGAAACGTGTTTCTTGTTGTTTTATATGTTTTATATCTTATGAAATGATCTTGTTGAACTAATGCGAGGTGGGTGTAGTTGTCGTTGTTGCTGTTGTTCCTCTTCATCGATGATTGACGTTTCGGCGATTTCGCCTTCCTCAGAGCCATATTGTTACGAGTTACGATAAATATATCGATTATTTATGCCGAGGTTTATAGAAAGTCGGTCTTTAGAGCTGCGTCTTGTTCCTTGCATAAACATTCGACATCAAATTTTTGAAAAAGAGTGGTCTTTCTTGGACACAATTCCATTTCCCGACGTTCACTTTCGGTCTTAATTGCTAGTTACACAAGTAGAAACCCTTTACCGTCTGTAACAGCCGTTGCTGATCTTCTACACCGTAGCTGCCCAGTCGGCTTTCTCAAAAAAAAGGTGAGCTTTTCAAAGATGTGCCTGACTAATTCGTAATCTTCAGCGACGTCGGTTTATTATTAGGTTTAATGGCCTGAGAAGAAATCTTCGTGAAAATAGGGCTATTTATAGTGAGTGGATTTTTAGACTCTAATGTAGTCACTTTCTATTTACTGCCTATTCCTTTTTCATGGCAGGTATAATGCTATGGCAACGATGCTGACATATTTGCAAAACTCTACACAGCATATGTCTACAGTGGGGATCGAACCCATGCTATTTATATGAAAAAGAAGTGAAAATATGAAAAAAAATGCGAAAAAAACCCGCTGTTACCTTTTATATAGCTTTATGTTTATACTACAGCTTCAGCTTAACTGAGTTCAATGCAGATTTGTCCTTCCCAGATTAATCCTATTGATGCTTCATTGCTGAGAGCACCTATAGGTTAAAACACGGCTGAGAGAAAGGAGAAACGAAGGACCTGCATTGCGTGCTGGTGAACGCGTTACCTCCCGGAAAGAGTAATGAGTGTTCGATCCTCACCGCATCTGCAGTGCGGAGTTTTGTAAATATCTTAGCACCATTGTGGTTGTATTTTAGACTCTAATTTTATAGGACAATGGTTGCTAACTGAAACACTGTTTTTCTAGCTGAAAGGTTTGAATAGAAATGTCGTATTCTGTCAGGAAGCGTATGAAGAGCTGAGCCATTGTGTCGATCGTTGAATTTATACTGCTTCCCTTTAAGACGCCATAGTTTGGCAACGGCGCCACAGCGCTCTCCCTGATCACTGACGATCGAATGCTGTTATCTCTGCATAATCCATAATCGTCCATTCGACATATTACGAACAGTAATACTAACACAAGTGTAAAGACGGGAATCAGCCAGATTTTAATCATTTTCGAAGCCTGTCATTTCTTCGGAATCCAAGAGAATGCACATTGATAAACAGCACAGATGGCTCGACCACATAATAAGAAGAACAGTTGAAATATGGGTAAAAATAGCAGTCTTGGGGACCGAAAGAACTAAGGTGTCCTCTTGAAAGTTCACTTAAACGAGAGGCGACGCGTTCATGGCTAATTCGCTGGTGATAACGATTTTGAGGACTACGGAATGTGATTCGCGGGCGCAACCATGTTCCAAAGCGACGATTGCGTTAGATAGAAACAAGAGGAAATTATGCTGCCCCGCGTGAGGACAGGCTATCTATCCAGTCATACAAGAATCCATGTAATCATAGATGCTATCAGCAGTCACCCGTCAGCGGGAATGATTTGTGGAGCACAAATCAGCATTGAGCCTGGTTAAGATGAAGCTGCAGTTGAAGTTAAAGTCACAATGTTTTAACTTTTATTTCCCTCTATATATCTATATACTTATCTATCTAATCATCTGTGTGTCAACAGTAGAGTAGTCACGGAAGATCGATTACTGGAACCTCTGTTTTCGACTTGAATGCAATGGCAAGGGTTGATGCCAATCGCTGTCCATTGGCAACTCTGTTCTAACTGACGAGGAATTACTACAAGTTCTCCACCTTTATCATTAACTGATGGTCCAATATTTTTGATTCTATTGGCTCTCAGACTTGTCCCACAACGTGATTTTCACTGCTAGAGGCTTGGAACTAACATACCTCTCACGATAGCGGTTAAGGATTTTGATATCTTCGTCCGGAAAGATGTAAAAATTGTTGTCTACTTCTCTGTTGGAATCTAGTTCTCCACAGAACGCTCGCTCGGTGAAAAAGGAGGCGCTAATGCTCTTATTTATTGTATTAGTGAACACAATGACTTTTTTTCCACTTTTTTACGAATTACGACCAACATTTACGAATTATTGATCCATGCCGAGGTTAGGACGAAGTTCCCAAGATTTCGGTGTACTTTGCGTAGTGCGAAGCGGTATCCTAGCACAGCGAATGTTGGGAATACGATGACGTAATTGATCTCTAGGTCTTAGCGTTGTGACAACGCAATCGACATTGTCCATATATAATATTTAGAGTAGGCATGCACATAAATTTATATACCATTCCATAGATGTTGTATATCAGTTAAGACTTTATAAGAGGTTTGCGACCATATGGCGACTTATGTGTACGTCCAAGAATAACGTAGTTGTTTTGTTCTTGGTTACACACAAGGTATTTTAACGTGAGAGAGGCATATTACCCATTCATGTGATTGATGAGTCAGTGGAGCCCTCATAGGAAACTGAGTCTCTGAGCAGATTGTTTCCAATGGAACTGAAATGTAGGTTCTGCGTTTTTCTGTTAAGGTTGTGGAGGTGCGCACTAAGAAGAAAGCGTATTAATTTGTCTTTACAGGCTTGTAAGAATAAATAGTCAACCAGCGCCTTTATTCATAGTGAATGGATTTTTAGGCTCTAAAGTAGTCACCTTTTACTTACTGCCTATTCTTTTTCCATGGTAGCGTATAATGTGAAATATAACTATAATGATGCTGAGATACACCAGGTAATATAACTACATAGTAAAATAACCTCGTCTATGTTTGTAGGGAAAACAGAGAGTTATTAAGCAGTTCCGAGATTTATAGAAAGTCGGCCATGGGAATAATTTAACCCTTCAAATTTGTACAGCTATGCTTTAACTCGTAGTAAACTTCACTACTTGGACTAAAGGACTTTGCACTCCACACATTCTTGCCAACACGACACAAGAAATCTTCCACCATTCAGCAATTGGAGTTTTCTGGATCTTACAAATCATTGAATCGTTTAGTCTCTCTTTTTTTCGACGACGCTCGGATTTCGTACAAGGCAGGATGTCGTCCAGTAGGATGTGATGTTGTTCAAGAAAGCGCCACTGAAGTTCATCGGATTCTTGAGAAGCAGTAAGCGACCATACCACACCTGTTTTGCCTGCCTTACATCACATGTGGCATCAAACTCTTCTCAACCTAGAATTCTTTCATGGCATTACTGCGAATCAAAAAGATTCTGAAGAACAACCTAAAATTGTTCCGCTTGGATCAGTTTTTTACGCGACCTATCATCACAACTGTATGGATCCCAGAAATTCTTTCACTCCATTCGTTTCCTCGCATCAATTGTCCACAATGTCTTCGAACTTTACGCTTGTTGAATCAAGCGTTGCTTGAGGACTGTCGCTTTCCTCGTGAATGTCGTTGAACCGATCGAATAGTTTCCCCTTTAAGTCATGGGATTGTCGGGCAAGAGCGTTCGCACGTGTATTTCAGTAAGTTTTCTGTTCTCAGACAACAACGAATTTCCTGATCCCTGAGTGATTAGAGGCGTGACGGGATCGAACAGATTTTCATATGTATGAGTGACTACTAAATAATTTGAAAGTATTCTGTTCTTTTTTGTTCTGTCTCCCGTTCCTTTTTCCGAACAACAATCTCCTAGTGAGTCGAGGGAAAAACAGTGATTTGATGAAACGGAAGTGAAGTCAACTTGACAGAATTTGATAAATGTGCATTCTCATATAGGAAATGGTTCTGCACTTGGCTACCGTAAATTTACGACAACCAGAACACAGAGAAGTGCTACTCGGGTCATTTTTCCCAGGGTTATTTTGTAAATGCGGAGACTACATCAGCAATAGTACCAACGATAAAACTTGGGACCAAAATCGCCAACGGAATTCTCAACTCGTTTTTTTAAACTGTGAATCGTCATTATAAATAACTATAGCTCTTGAATTCTTGTGCATTAGCTGCGAAATTGGCGTTTTCTGTTTTCCTTAAGGGAAATAGAGATTCGTCCAGCAACACAACTATGTAGTATAGGCTAAAGTGGGCGACAAAAGCACAATGGTTAAAGGTGCCGCGCAATACACATGTGGTTGTTGGTTCGACTACTATCCCGGCTAACCAAGCTTTGCATCCATTGGATGTCGGCATATTGGTGCTAGGCATGTCTGGTGGGATAGCAGCACTGACTTGACGCATCTGTGGGCTATCAGAACTCGTTATATAGGCCAGATGAATTCAGTTACCTTCAGCGATGCTTAGTGGAGTTAAGTGCATAACGTATTCCCGAGTGATAAATCCACATCGAGTGCTTTATCGTTCGTACTTTCATCGAGCCGTGTCGATCCCATCGTCGTGTCCTTCAGAATGGATAATAAGGATAGCTTTTTTGCGTGTAGCTCCTACTGTGAAGCGAATACGCGTCGGCACTGAAGCATTCGATGTTTGTCGGGAAATTCTGGAGACTATTATCGTTCGTTGTCCTTTTCCACATCCGCTTTTATGAGTGCGAGATCGTTGAACGACTTCTCAATCGCAATACTTGCGTAATTCGACTCATACCCTACTCGTAAGCGTTACTGGTTTTACTGGTTATCCAGTCTCCTGAATAACCAACAATTCGCAAAGACAGTTTTAAATTACGCTTAGACCAGTGTCCTGAAGTACCAGCGCTCTTTTCCCTCCGTTCCAAATCACAGCAAAAAGTAGCGTAGATAGGTGTCCGGTAGCAAATAATTCTTATCTTAACCTTTTCATTCGCTGCCTACTTCATTTTTTAACGGCAAGGTATCATGTGAAATACAACTAAGATGATGCTGAGATATTTGCAAATCAGTCCCGTTGACGGGTGATTGCTGATGGCGCAGATCAATAGTACTAGCTGAGAGATAGGCGAAACGAAGGACCCGCATGGTGTGGCGGTGAACGCGTTACTCCCCAGAAAGGACAATTGCGTGTTCGTTCCCCGCCGCAGACACCTGCGGTCCGGAGGTTTTCAAATATCTCAGCATCATCTTAATCATCCTTATATTTGAATAAATAGGCCGATCTGAACTAAGGAAGACCAGTTTAATAGACTTTCGACTGAAACCAAGCTTCATCGTAAGAGAACCAAACCAGGAAAAATTGCGCTCTGACGTTTATCCGTAATCACGGTCTCATTGTTACGGTTGTCATGCTATTTTGTGGTAATTTGTATTTGTAGTTGATTTTCTTTCTATTCTTAGTTGTTTGGCTTTTAGAAGTTTGAGATGTTCCCTTAAGAGTATGCTGGCTGAAGACGATTCTTTACGAACATCAGTGGGAGAGATTGGTGATGGTCGACACTCCAGATACAACGGATCGGATGGCATAGTGAGTGTGTTCCAGAACGAATTCCTCAAATCTAACTAAACTCCTTCATGTTTCTTGCGAGATCGCACGAGATTGTTAGTATAAAATACAAATTCAATGACTACTGGTGCTATAGATGTCGCTTTCTTCATGGTGTTCAAAAAAACTTGTTTGCAGCATGAAGCTTGTTCAGTCAAACACTTTTATCCCCTCAACGAGGAAACTCGAAGCATAGATTTCATCCACCTAGACGGCTCTTTAAACACCCATTGTTGCTTATCATCCAGGTTTAAAGAAATTGAGCCATCCACTCAAAGTCGATATGATATCGATACTCCGTCATAGGTCAAGAATTAACCTAGGCTATAGCGTCATATCGAATGTGGTCATGGGACATCCGTCTCAGCGACATATTTTTGGATTTTCTCCATTCAATACGGGACGTTTTGAAGGTTTTGCACTCTGATGTCCTTCGTTTCTATGTTAGGATGCCAGCTTCGATTTCAGAATATTTACCCTTGCTTAGTCAACCTGTTTTTATCATAATAGCATTATTCTTGAATGTATATGTCGGTTGAATGTTGAACTTCGGACCTAATTTACAGTTTTTAGCCGCCATCTCTACTTATGGATGATGGTGATGAAGTAAATCTTGTAACTGAGGCACAATCGAAACTTCGACTAGGAGATTCCTTAGATTCTGGTCCAAATCTCGTTCCTGAAACGTCGGGGTAAGTTCGGTGCATAATCTTTTTTTACGATTTAATGGTGTTTCGTTCTAGTAGGTGGCTCTTTTAAAATACTTTCCTATGGAATTGGTTTTGTGAAGTTGTGAAAAAAGAATGAAGAAATTCGATTTATTTTATGCTTTCTGAAATGCTTTGACGGTTCTTTAGCAATCCTCTCACGGCTTCTTCTAAACTTGACACTGGATCATATCTTTGTGCACTTTCTTAATTTTGCCGTCCATGAGGCGCGAGTGGCGCAGTGGTCAGAAGCGCTCTGCAATACACATGGGATCGATTTCCACCATCCAAGCTAATCAAGCCATCCATCCTTGGTAAATTGTTACCAGAGTTGTCTGGGAGGATAGCAGCACTGGCTCGACACGTCGGTATGTCACGCCGACTCATTGTAAAGGCCAGATGTGCATTCAGTCACCTCCAACGATACTTAATGCAGTCGAATGCATGGCGCATCTCTAAGGGATCAATCAACGCCGAGAACTTTATTCTTTTTTTTATTGTTATGTTCATTCGACTAGTGAGAATGGTTACTTAGGCGTTGTTTATTATTTCGTTATGATCAGAATTTAGCGATGCAGCTTTTTTTATACTGTTAGTTTAGTAAACTCCTCATTAATAAGGTGGATATCCGTCCTTGGTATCCATTCTCGATTTCTTTCTTTTTCTCCAGTTCATTGTCATGGATGTTATGTCTTAAGGAACTGTTACGATGTATCGGAACCGCAATACTAATACTACTTACTTACCTACCTGGATACTTGGGCGGACCGTCCTCACTGGTTGAGCGAGCCCCATCATAATCTCCATTATTTCTGAGTTGTGCTGGTGCAGCTATTGTGGTTCTCTGGAGTCCAGAGGTCAGCCAGGCCAACGTCTGGGTCCTTGTGGATCAGAGGGCGATTTGCCACTACGCGACTGGTTTCATACCATGACAGTAGTGGATCCTGGTATTGGTTTACTCTTGGATGAGCTTTCCGATGGAAATGCCGGTACTAATACTGACTGTTAGTTTTGCTCTGTGTGTCTGTAGTTCACAATAGGTGAAGTGCTCAGGGGTGATACTTCTCTGTACTGAATCGGAATGTGTTGCAGAGTCAGCCTCAGCTCAAGTAATCCGACGAATACATCACCTGTCGAGTCTACTGTGATCAACAATTTTGTTTTGGATGTTCGTATCACGGACTTTGAGAAGAAAGGCGATGGAATGAATGCTTTCATTGTATACAAACTCATAACCAAGGTGAATTACCAACTGTTCATTGCAAACCTCAATTTTCTGTTGTTTTCTTTAAATTTATAGGTGTATTTTCGTTCGTAAAATGTTGATTTATGACGTTACGATTATTTCGTTTTCATATCCACTATTTCGTGCACTTTTGCTCTAGTGTTTATTCATAATCTTTACACTTTTTAAGGCTGAAAATGCACCGGGGATTTCTGACCGAACCTACGAAGTGTGGAGGCGTTTCTCAGATTTTTTGGGTCTGCACGACAAACTTTTCGAGAAGTACATATCCAAAGGCGTTGTTGTACCAGCTGCTCCTGAAAAAAGCATTACTGCAATGACTAAAACTAAGTTTAGTTTTCTCGTAGGGGATATTTTGGTGTAGTTTCTTTATGCTGAGGTAAATCTATTCTATTTCCTATGTTTTTAGGCTACGTCAGATCCGGCCACTTCTCGTGAAGTAGCTGTTCGAAGAGCACGACAGTTGGAGCGTTTTATGAAACGAGTCATTCAACACCCTAGACTTGCCGTGGACTGCGACGTTCGTGATTTTCTGACAATTGAGGTAGATGGATGTGTTTGTATGATTTGTCTTACATACTTTCATGTCGTTTTCTTGTTCAACAATCGCGAGGTTTTTAAACAGCATACATTTACTTCCATAGAAAAACACAATACAATACAACACTAGCTGACGTTTCGGCAGTATCGCCTTCTTCAGAGCCGCTTTTTCGTGACTTCGTGGCTTGGTGGGATGGTGCAGTCGTCAACTATATGCGACTATAATCAGCTGTTCTAAACTTCCTCATTGGAAGTCACGAAAAAAGCGGCTCTGAAGAAGGCGATACTGCC
>UYYA01005480.1:0-20179 GCA_900624975.1 Angiostrongylus costaricensis | reverse complement strand
AAAATAGTCAACATTGCGATTTCAACTGTAGCCTTAACTGGGTCAAATGACGATTTCTGTTACTCAGATCATTCCCGCTAGAGGGTGATTTATGATGACAGCGTTAGGTGAAAAACAAGCCGGGAACAACGCTAAGCAAGGGTCTTCGTTGTGCAGTGTGTAAGCGCAATCCCCCGGAAAGCGTAATCGTGGTTCGATCTGGCCCGGGATCCATGTTTTACGAATATCTCAGTATCATTGTAGTTGTATTATTTACTATTTTATATTTTATGTTCTTGTTGATATAGCTATAATTTAGATTCTTTTGACATTGCTTCGTCATATGTTCTCTGTGGTACAAGCTTGGAAAAAACATTGTTACTAATGTAATTTCATGTAAGAAAAAAAATTCGAAAAAAAAGCTATTCGTTATCACACCACTTTCTGAGAAGCCTGTAGATTGCAGTGATTAGCTGTACACCGTATTAGGTTGCTTGGAAATTAGTGTTCACTGATATCTACTTGCACAATTGAAGTGGAATATTTCAGCTCAGAATAAATTTTGTCAAACGAGACTAAAAGTAGTAAGATCCACATTTACTTCCAACAACTTGAAGCAACTTTATACATGTTAGTTTCGTAAAATTTTGCACTTCTGGAAACGATCAACTCATTAAAGACAGACCCGACACAGGCCAGGTTTCTGAAGCATTTCTCACACAGAAAGTGGTACAGATGCTTAAAAAACTGGTAGACGCTAGGCGAAAGGTTTAGCAAATATAATGAATAGAAAGAGTTTCGCACTACGATTTTTTCAACTTTTAAAGCGGCTGTAGTGCGATATCTGACCTCGTGTTGCCGTGGATAAGGATAGGTGCCGCCCGTCCACTGACCAATTCGTAGAACAAGCATTGAAATTGCTGGAGCGCTTTGTCGATATTCTTTGCGTACTACCGCCATTATCGTTTTACATTGTTTCACTAAGCTATGGGAGACTAAACCAGCTGTAGACCGTCGAACAATCAGCATGACCTTTTCACTGTGAAATTTCGGCTTTGGGAAGTGCTGCAAAGCTTCTCCGCGGTCCATCTAGTGAGCCGATCATGGGCGATTGTCGTAGCTTCCACTTCTCATCGTACATCAGAATGAGTTGAAGAAACAGATCGCTCTCGTTGCATAGATAACCTGCCGACGACACCTCAAAACTGCAATTTTTTCGATTTTATTCCAGTTCGCCCCGCGTACAGTTATCGAGCTTCTACGACTTTCCAAGTTTTTCTTTGATGACCTGAAACAGTTGAGATGCTTATAGCTAGTTCTGCACATCCTTGATCTAATGTACATGCCATTGCTTGCAAAGAAATTTGGAATTAATCATCATCAATAGCAGAAGGACGTCCGTGAAATCCCTTATCTTCAACATTGAATTCGCCACTGAAAATTTCCCAAAATAATATTGCGCACTACATCGTTAACACATTCTTTGTCCCATACCTCACCAATATTTTGAGCCGTTTGCTCCGCCTACTTCCACACCCACTTACCTAAGTTTTTAAAACTCCAGGTCGGCAAAGTGCTACTACGCTTGTCTGGAAGAATAAAAATACTGGCGTGATACATTCAAATTCATTGTACAAACCAAAACGCACTAAATAACATCTGCGGTCTCATTGGAATTGGATGCGTGACTCGTCTCTGATAAGATAATCAACGTCAAAGACGATTGACCTTAACCGTTTCTTACTTTCTGACATTATTGCTTGACGAACAATGATAATGTGGAAATGATGGTTTATATCGTTTCTGCTGTCACATTTAAGATTTCTTTCACAGCTAATTCTACGGGGCTCAATAGTCAATACACGATTTACAGTTCATTTCTAGTGGGTCAACGTAACTGCCCTCAGATGAATAGTGAGATTCGCAGGCATCACATACATCCGTGCACTCATTTTATATGTAATTCGATCCAGTAGATGAAATTCTTGTCTTCGCTTCATCGCAATAACTTATACATTTCGTAAGCACGTAATAATCATTCGTGGTCACGTGAGTGTGTATGCATGTATGCAAATTGTATCGAGCAAGTCAATTCGACGGGAAGCCTGCAATTAGGTAATAATGTATGGGGAATGTGGGAAGTGGCTTAAGTTTACCCACAATGGAGAGGTTCAACGCGAAGTCTAAGAAAGAACGTCTACCTTCAAGTTTCTATCCATCTTTCCGTTAATTAATAAAGTTAAAGGACCTCGTACAAAAGGTATGATATCGTGTTACACGAATGCCTAAAACCAACTGAGCAGCACCTCTGTGCACCAAATGATAATGGGGAAGGAAGCCATACCATTTCCTGCTTGTTTTACTTGATGCTTAAAGGATTTAAAAGCTATGCATGCGGTGTAACTCATGACGAAATATAAATGATAACGTCATAAAATTGAAGAGTAATATTCTTTTTTTGCGTAGATTGACTGCACAAACCACAGAAGCTTGAAATAATAGAAAACTATTGGTCCTTAATTGCCAGTTCTACTATGCTTTTATTGGCACGGTAGCAAAACGCACCGTCGATTGAGGCTCTTAAATCGGGCTTTCCTCCACTTCACAGGATTTGATTCGATGCCACAACGAACAACCACATCACAAGAACGAACACCTGAGGGCGATCGACAGCACAATAAAACTTAATACCATCCTCTAATTAGCTTAATAATGTAAAGCAACTATGTTGTTAAGAGTCCTAGTGGAACAAAAGAGGGTGACGAGAATGTGGAGATATGAGCAAAACCTGACGTAGCCTTCGAACCCGGTATTACCCTTACCTGAAGCTCATTTTCAATGCACCCCACCAATTTATGCCACTGCATAGAATATTATTACTTCCTTGGATGTCTTGTTTACAACTTATTTATTACTAATTTGTTCTTTAATAACGACACTTTTTAAGCTGTTCTTAATTTGCCCTCATTACTAACAAGAAAGAAGGACGTGATGCATTCATTATTATTATGGGTGGCATGGTGCACTTAGTTGCCGGATTTATTCAAGCAGACCAAGAACTAAATTCGCTCCATTGGCGTTCTACTCCAGCCCGTGTTCCATAAATGTGAGTTCTATGGAATACAAGCGTCTCCATTGCTCGTAGGTCTTAACCTGTTCTACGAAACTCACCTCTTCCGCCACGGTCAGAAAATTAGTAGCAGACTTGTCTGGAAGGCTGAAAACACTGATTTGATAACTCGCTGTTCTCACAATTCATGGTGTAGGTTTAATGTGAATTCAATTTCGTCTACACTGCTGAACTGATGGGAATGGAATCGAATGCATAACCCATCTATAACGGGCTGACCAACGCCAAAAGCTTGCCATTTAACCTTTATGGAAATTGTCGCCGGTAATTAATTTGAGAATTCGAAAAAAAAAATTGAACAAACCAAATCTTTCAACTTTCCTGTCGTTTCTTTAATAAACCTTCTCAAAATATGGCAGTCGTGCAGTATTAGATCCACGTTTATTGCAGTTATTATGACACGGTAATTTGTTAAATACAGAGCCACTGAGGACAAGGACACCTGACGCCTAAAACTAGTTTTGATAAATTTCAGATAATGGCGGAGCACTTTCCCTAGGGACCTAGTCGTACGCATAATTTAGACTCATCCAATTTCAAAAATAATTGATGTTAAAATTTTCGCAGAACCGAAATGTAAAAGCTTGAGAATTCTGAGAGAGGGTAGTTGCAACTATGAAGATAGATTTTGAAAGCCGTTGTGTGCCGCTGGATGAAATCTTCATTGTATTATTGGCTTCATTTTTGAAATATTAGACGCAAAAAAGCGGAAGAAATATGTGTTACAAGCTCCTGAAATTCAGAAATATATTTTCATAAGGTAGGGTAGCATTAATGGTTTCTTTTCAAAATGGTCATGCTCAATATGAGAAATGATATGGTGATTTGAAATTGAAAGCAGTCATAACTTCCACATTAAATGGAGATGAACCAGTGAATGTCGGATAGTGGGTTAAATAAACATATTTTAAAAGTCGGTTTTCCTTTAGCTTCGGTACAGTTAACATATATTTTTCATTGTTAGGCTAATACGAGTTTGAAAACATGCCTTACTCGAAGAATGTTTCTGCGTCTTCGCTGCCCTCAGAGCTGAACTCTTCTGAGTCGACTCTTATTGTCCTTTTTTCATCTGGTATGGGTCTTCGTGATGGCATCGAATCGAAAGTCGAAGTCGAAAACAAACTATTAAAAAAACAAGAATACCAGCGCACTCATTTAAAAACTACAAACAAAAATTAGTTAGGATTAGGCTGCCATCGTTTTTTATTATGATCTACTTTGTTTTCAGTTTTCGATCAAAGCAAAGTCAAGCATCTGGTGGGAATTTACAACTCTGCACGAGTAAACAAAAAAAAGCCAGCACGGAATGACACCAGGAAATCCTTCCTTGATTTCGAACAAATCATCGAATATTAAGCTTTTTGTTCGTATTTTTTTTGAGCAAACGCGAGGTGTTATTGTTCTTTGTTCACGATTAAGCTGACGTTTCGGCGAATTTCGCCTTCTTCAGAGCCTGGAAAGGTCAAGTTGATAGCAACTCACTCGGCCAGACGCCTCCATAACCAAACAAAGAAAAACCAAACCAAGATTTCAATCACTTTGAACACAGCTTTGCACACTCACCGCTTTCTATGAGGTTTCCACTAAGTATGTCACGTAGAGACCAACCGCACAGAAATCACGTGGAAGTATAATGTGCCCCTCACATCAGAAAAGCAGTTTTATATACTGCCCTATATCACGCGTGATAATGAGGCATTCTTCCCTGCGGTTCATTTTCGGATTTCTGGAATTAATCCAGAGTGCCTCGAGGGTTTTTCGCGCCTGTGTTCTTGATTCGCGTGCGAGGATCGTGACACATACTTCGAAGTCGTCCCCGCTATGTCTCTGGGTCCTATGCGTGCCTAGCGGGGTATTTGGTCTATTTTTGCCGGCTAGGTGTTCTTTCATGCGGACACAGAGCGGTCTACCCGTTTCGCCAATGTATTCGTCACCACACGTCTTACAGGAGATCAGATAAACTATACCCGAGCTCATGCAATCACCGTCTCTACCACTGGGGCAAATTATGCAATTTTGAGTTGCACATAGACGGTCATATAGGCGGTTACGAACTAGCTGGCGCNCGCCTCCATAACCAAACAAAGAAAAACCAAACCAAGATTTCAATCACTTTGAACACAGCTTTGCACACTCACCGCTTTCTATGAGGTTTCCACTAAGTATGTCACGTAGAGACCAACCGCACAGAAATCACGTGGAAGTATAATGTGCCCCTCACATCAGAAAAGCAGTTTTATATACTGCCCTATATCACGCGTGATAATGAGGCATTCTTCCCTGCGGTTCATTTTCGGATTTCTGGAATTAATCCAGAGTGCCTCGAGGGTTTTTCGCGCCTGTGTTCTTGATTCGCGTGCGAGGATCGTGACACATACTTCGAAGTCGTCCCCGCTATGTCTCTGGGTCCTATGCGTGCCTAGCGGGGTATTTGGTCTATTTTTGCCGGCTAGGTGTTCTTTCATGCGGACACAGAGCGGTCTACCCGTTTCGCCAATGTATTCGTCACCACACGTCTTACAGGAGATCAGATAAACTATACCCGAGCTCATGCAATCACCGTCTCTACCACTGGGGCAAATTATGCAATTTTGAGTTGCACATAGACGGTCATATAGGCGGTTACGAACTAGCTGGCGCTTAAGATTACTCGGTGGTATTTCAACTACGCTCACCGAATTAGCTTAAGCTTTTTGTTTACTGCTTATTATTTTTAATGGCAGAGCATGTTGCGAAATACAACTTCTATAATGCTGAGATATTTGCAATTATTGTCTTTTCCGGAGAGTAACTCGTTCACCACCACATCAAGTGCGTTCTTCGTTTCGCCTGTCTCTCAGCCTCAACTTAACTGGGTTCAATGCCGATTTCGACTTCACAGAACAATCTCGTTGACGGGTGATTACTGATGGCAAGTGATAGATAGAAGTAGTTGAGAGATAGGCGCAGCGAAGGACTCGCATGGTGTGGTGGTGAACGCGTTACTTTCCGGAAAGGACAATAGCGCGTTCGTTCCCCACCGCAGACACCTGCGGCGCGAAATTTTGCGGATAGCTCAGCATTATACAAATCATTGAAGTTGTCAAAGTGAAGGAAGCAGATATGTTTCGACTACGAAGTTTTAAGTGTTCTTTTCAGCTATGAAACGGAAAGAGAATTGCGTGGAATGGTGAAGTTAGTTATTTATTTCCACTACATAATGTTTTTAAATCTTTGGAGTTATGTTTTTAAACCACTGGAGTTATCACTATAGCTCTTTTTTAGTTAAAATCTTAGTTAACGGAAAAGTATGAACTCGATATTGCGAATATGAGCTTGTCCTCGCACGAAGACTGGTTTTGTGTTTTAATTTTACCATGTCCATTTGTTCTTTCGTGCAATGACATGTATGTCAACTAATTCTGCCTCTAATAAAACTCCTTTATCGGCAAGATATTATTTCCTACAGATTTTAATCGGATGTGAAAGGAAGTATGTGAAACAAGCCGACTCTTTATTCATTTCTGTCAATCTTAGTGGCACAACTGTTCCTTTCCTATTCATTTCTTTGTTCGACAAAATCCTTTGGCCCATTTACATAGTTACTTGGACGAACTGGACGGCCCGCCCTCACTGGTTGTGCCCGCCCCGGCATAATTTGCGTTTTTCTGATTTCTCTTGGTTTATCCACTGTGTTTCCCAAGAGTCTCGGGGCTAGTCTGGCCAAAGTTTGCCGAAGGTCGTCACCACCACAAGCAGTCGCTACTTTTGTGGATCAGAGGGTGGTTTGTAATCATACGACTAGTTTGTCACCAAGACTTTGTTGAATCCTGGTATTGGCTTACTCTTAGACTCTTAGCTGGGCTTCCTGATAGAAACACCAAACTCGTTGTCAGCTTGGGAGACCCTGCCAAGAGGGATGAACCCCCTTGCTGTACATCGCAGCCCGACACCTAGGAACATCTCGCAGCTACGATGAGGAGGAAAACCGTTAGGCGAAAGCCAATTATGACACAAAAAAAGTATGAACGAAATATTCATGTTTCTTCCAAAGTTTCAAAACATACACGACGTTTTGACATAGCAAGCAAATATTTTTTCTTCACCACTCGTTGAACTTACGATGTGTTTTGGGCTGCCACACCAGGCACCAGTCTTCCACGAGTGGTAGATACTGGACATGGAACTGAACAATGTTATGTGAGGAATTTGTGCTGTTGCCGATTATAAGATTGATTTTCTACAAACTTCGGCACAATAATCGATATATATATATATGTGTGTGTTCTTGCGAACTGCTCTTGTTTAAGCTGTTGTTGTTTCGTTGTGTTTCTTGTGGCTTGTGTTTCGTTGACTTCGCCTTCTTCAGAGCTTGGACCTATCATATGTAACACAAGCCCCACAATTCAATGAACTCCATAGTGCTCACATTTTTATTTGTTGCCAATTCTTTATTCATGGGAGGGTATTGCGTGGAATATAACCACAACGATGATGTGGTATGTGCAACACTCTGCACCGCTGGTTTTTACGGCACGGGCCAAACGCGCAATTAGCCACTCGGGGGGTAACGCGTTCACCACCACACCACAGGAGTCATTCGTTTCGTCTTTCTCTCGGCTGTGTTATTGACCTATAAGTGCTATCTGCAATCAGCGGTCAACGGGATTGATCTGTGGAGAACATTTCAGCGTTGAAATCAATTAAGCCGAAGCAGTGGTATAAATCACAATTTCGCCACTACTTTATTAATTATCTATTATTTTCTAATGACATGGTATTATGTCATTTATGACCATAGTGTTGCTTAGATATTTGCAAAACTCAAGACCGCTAGTGTCTGCGGTGTAGATCGAACACCTATGAGTCAATAGCATGGCCGAGAGAAAGGCGGGACGAAGACAGTGTAGTGGTAAACGCGTTAGCTCTCGGAAACGGTAATAGGGTGTTCAGTAACCTCCCTCAGAAACCAGCGCAATTCCATAGTGTTCATGAATATACAGCGTATGAATGGACCCCAATTCTTGAAAGCTTCCCACCGTGCTGTCTGACCATCTGCGTGTTTTCACGAGCGATGACGAGGGAGATCTATCCATCTATATCTATATATATATATAGATCTATATATATATATCTATAGATCTATATATATATATATATAGATCTATATATCTATATATATATATCTATATATATATATCTATAGATCTATATATATATATAATTATTTATTTATTTATTCACTTGCTGAGTAAAGAAAGCTGTAGAATTAATTTACACGCATGACCACAACGAATTTGTGCTGGGCTTCTTCCCGTTACAGCAAGCGTAGGAAACGGTATAAATTGATGTGCGCCGTCAATGTAAATAAGACTTTACATGTGAGTTATAACGTGAACAACCGTTACACTTGGTGATTAATAGAGGAAAGCAGCTCATTAAAGCAAGTTCATCAGAATAGACACATTTTGGTAACGTGATGGCTTTACATGAGTACCTTCGAACGGCTTCGTTTTATGCCTGAACTGTAACGGAAAATCGTATTCCGTAATTTTTTCACTTTGATTACATGTCTGTGCAGGGCGACCCTACTATACGAATATCATTGAAAAAAAATTAGAGCTCTTTTTCTTTCCCGAAATGATAAAACTGTTATAGCCGTTATACCTCGAGATATCACAATGTTAGCAAGAAAATAACACGGGCAAGTCTTCTGATGTTGATGAATCCTTCGGGAAAGCACCAAGCATTCGATTTCAGTAAGCATCGTTAGAGATGATTGTGTCCGTATCTATCCAATGACTCGCGGTGACCTACCGATGCATCGAGTCAGCTTAGAACAGCGTTGATTGGAGTGAATTGAGCTTGTATAACAGAGAACTGCCTAGTGAGGTTCCTTCAGTCGTGCGCTGCTCCGTTAGACTCGACGAAATTCGTTCACGAAGGACACCGTCGGAATCGCGAAGTGAAAAGTGGTTGATCTCATCTTCGAAACCTATTTGATCATCCTTAGTGTGTACGACTACAAAGAACTTTGGATAAAGAGTATTCTGAAGAAGGAAAACCCTTCGAATATAATACATAATAAATGATAAAGGGTAAATCTTTACGCGGTGACCATTCTTTCAAGAATACATCACGCACTCGCCTTCGTCAAACAAGCTTAGAGGTTATTGAGAGAATTCATTGTTTATTTTCGATAAGTATAAGGTTAACGTTCTTTTAACACAAGGTTGATATTATATCTAAAAAAAACAGTGAATTATCAATCGACGCCGAGGATGACAAAAACTCGGTCAACCGAGAAGTGATTTTTGAACTTCTACACGTTTGGAATAAATGTAGCATTTTAATACTTAAGGTTATTTAGTCAACGCTAAGGCCTCCACTTGAGAGACAGGAACATTATAGCATGTGCGATTGCGAAAGCCCGGAAATTTTTTCATTACAGCTTCTTTATAATATAAATTTAGAATGTGCTGCAAAGTTTCTTCTCTACTCAACATTAACTAAACTATTTGTAAAAACTTTATTTTCGCTTCTGTTACTTTGAAACCTATTTCCTTTAGTTATTAAAAGATTTTCTTTCCATGAATTAACAAATGACGATAACGACCACATTGTCTCACCATACGGATGGAGTGCCGTTGAAAATGGAATAGATACGCAATTTCTGGTAAACCCTCCATGGGGAACAAGGCTTGTGCCGCATCGTCACCTCTGCCGATAAGAACGCTGGCAATAAATAGAGCCTTTATGTGAAATTCAAACTTGCTATGCCTCATATTATCACTGTAGGTCATAAAGCTCTTTCAAAATTTTACAGTTTGGTGCAACGACATGTATCCAATTACACACTTATGGAAGCGTAGTGCTCTTTTTAAAACATTTTTTTTCGCGATTTTGTTTACTTTAACAACTGCGGAACCCACTGTTGAGACAGCCACTTTTAGGTCGAAGAAGACTGAATTTGGGCAGATTCAATCGTTTTCAGCAACGGTCTTCTGTTCGCTTTGTGAATAAGCAGTGTGACTACTCAATAAATCTTCACAGGTTGAAATGTCACGAATTATGTAGCAAATCTTAGTGCGGGCTTTTTTTAACCTCGGCGTCGATCCTCATATAAATCGTAATGCTGTTTTCTTGATGAGCAAACACTAGGTTATTATTATTGTATCATCTATTCATTTACATTAGCTGACGCTTCGGCGGTTTCACTTTTTTCAGAACCTGGAAAAGTTAAATTGTTACGCGATCTACTCAGCTAAACACTTCCATAACCCTAGCAGACAAGAGTTAACACGTAATTTTGCATCCGCGTAATAAACAGCTTCATTTAAGCACCCACCGTTTATTCGTTGTAAGTTCCAAAACGCTTCGAGTGTTTTACACGCTGATGTTTTGGTTTTCTGCGTGAGGATAGTGACTTCTACTTCAAAACCTTCTCCGTTGTGTTTCTGTGTCCTATGCACGCTTAGTGAAGTGTTTGGTTTCAGTTTAGATTTACCGACTAGGTTTTCCTTTATGCGGACACGGAGTGGTCTACCCGTCATGCCAATGTATTCATCTCCTCAAGCCTTACAGGACATCAGAAAAACTGCACCCGAACTCATGCGGTCACCGCCTCTACCGTTAGAACAAATTATCTAGTTTTTCGTTGTACATAGACGATCATATAGGCGGTTACGAACCAGCTGGCGTCTTAGAGCGGCCGAAGGTATCTTTGGTATTCGTTTGGCATCTATGTTCACACGAATGGTAAAATTTAGCCTTTGAAAACTTTATATATCTTACGAAAAATCTTTGTACGTCGATTAGAGACACCGTGGGTATTCAGTGCTAGCATAGGCGCTGTAATAGCCTATTGGCTTTCTTAAGTTTGACTAGAGTGAGATAAAGCAGTCTCTTCCACCTCTGCGATAGCTCAAAGGGTCTTGACTCCAATGAAGATTTTATAGACGACAAACAGCAGGCAAATGGAGCCATAGTTGCCGATATCGTGGAAGTTACCGCTCTTTAAAAATAACACAGTCTTGCTGGTTTTTCACTGAGTACAAACCATGGGTACCATGGGTCACTGAGTACTAACAGGTAACTCGTGGTGAACCGAACCAGTATATTGATGACGAATTGCGGATGGTTTTTCTGGTGTTTTTTTCTCATACTGTATGGACCAGATGTTGTCACTCACCAAGAAGCACATCAGATTTTGGAAAGGCGAATCTGTGCGACGAACAGTATTTCATTCTTTATTTTATGTGAGGGCATAGGGACAGCTATTTGAAAAAATGTGAATAGCACTCGTGGATGTTTTTCATATTTCGTTTTCCGACAGATGCAACCGTTAAGTCCGGATGTTGGAGTTGAAGTCCATATAGAACGCTTCGCCTACGTTTTCGGAATAGCTTGGTGTCAGCGCGTAAACAACGGAGGTTTTCAAAGCCGGTGTTGACCCACATGCCATCAATCGTGAATGCCCGACTGGAATTGTTAGTTTTATATATCAAGCTTGTAAAAATAATCAAATTCATGCAGATATGGGTGCCTGTGTTTATCTATACATGGCTAATACCTTCTACATTTGACAAAACTTGCAATACATCGACCGGAAGGTATTATATGAGAAACGGTAAAAAGTAGCCAGCAACATTAATTTCACGTTCACTCCGAGAATTCACCAGTTAGCATGCCCACTCTCCAGTTAAAAAATCTAAATATGTCCAGCAGTGCGTGTAGTGCAGTGGTTAAAGGAGTCATATTCTAAACACTCCCTTTTTGGTTCGATCCCGCACTATGGACTCACCTAGCCTGCCAACCCACTATAGTGGCCAAATTGGTTTCAGACTTGCCTGGCAGGATAACGGCTCCAACTTGATACTTTGGTAGGCCACTGAATTCACTGCATAGAATAGACATTCAATGGAATAACATCTACGATTCTACGAATGAGATCGAATGCGTAGCTCGTACATAAGTGATTAAGCAACATTGAACCCTTTATCGTTTATTTTAACACGCACGTCCATTCCGTTTCTAAATACGGCAAAAGTAAAAGTTTTGATGCGAAGGGCTTGCTACATTTCATGTCTTTCCAACCAGGCGGAATCCCTTGGGCCGCTGTTCTCGAGGACAGCCTAAGTGACTGAGATTAGAGGTTACCACGGTAGATGGCAATCAAGAGCTACCTATAAATGAAAGGTGCATCTATTATACTAAGAGCAAAATGATAAAGGATAAAGCTCTCGGCGTTGATCAATTCCTGAGAGTGCACCATGCGTTCGACTTCATTACGTATCGTTGGAGGTGTTTAAATGCATATCTGGCCTTTACAACGACTCGCGGTGGCCTACCGATGTATCGAGCTATTGCTGCTATCCTTCAAGACAAGCGTAGTACCAATTTGCAGACCCCGAAGGGAAGGAAGGGATGGTGGGCCATGGGCGCGGGGATAAATTTCACGTGTGTGTCGCGCCTCCAATCACTGCGCTCCAATGCGCCATAATATGAGCTCGTAGGATATATCACGTCAGCAAGAGCAGTAAGACATTGAAAAAGCGATGTAGTCGACGCTTCAGAAAAATCCAGAACCATTTGAAAAATGTATGGGAACGATTAAACTATTAATATTATACAATAAGTTAGTACTACTGCACAATATTATACCATATACTATGGAATATAACGAAAGCATCAAGGGGAAAATCTATTAAGAGGGAGCAAAAAGGCAATGAAAACGACGTTTTGTCAGAGAACGAAGTGTCCACTTCCTACATCGAAAAAATGACATTTACATTTTTTCAAATTAAACGTAAACTGAACGCATTAATACGAAGCATGGCAAGAACGGTAGCCATCAGAATAGATAGTCACCAGTTCATGCTAAAAACTTATCAAGAAGCAAACAAGTGACCAGCCTTCGGCCGATTTGTCTAAATGTGATGCACGATTCCTATCAAAATCAATCGGAATCTGCACCGATGTTAGCAAACAAACGTATAGCTGTCTAAGAAACACAGTGATTCTTATAAAGGCACGGAATATTACATGAACAACACAATTCAGCTTCATCCGCGTGGTCGTTTAAGCAGACGCTCACTGAGAATGTAGAGGCGAAGACAAAACATGCTCTGACAGGCATCTGGCCCATTGTTCACTACCAGAAGGTTCTCATTCCAGTTTGACTTACCGAGCTACTTACAGCCCAAACAATAAAGTCCTTCAAAACAAAGCCTTTCTTGCTATACTACGCAAACGACAGAGTTCCATCTTGCTTTACAATTATGTTATAATGCCTACTATTGATGTTCTCAATTACTATATTTGTGAACAAGTGTGGAATTTCACGCTCGAGAGCTGAATCCGGAAGAATACGACTAACAGTACGTCCACTACTTTCTTTCCAAGAGCTTTGTCAACTCCTCTCTATAAACTGCAGGCCATCACCATGTGTTTTTCAAGGATTTTATCCCAAACAAAGGTTATGAGAAAAGAGTCATGCGCTTCCAAAGCACATGATAATGAAAGTCCGTACAAGCATTTGTATCATAGTTTATTTATTTTTTCGAAATCGTAGGAATATCGTTGAAACTTAAACGTTTATTATAAATGATGCCTACTGCGTGCTCACTCCTTGCAATAAACCCACACTTTTCTTCATTAAAACCAAGAAATATACTGATGTATACGGGACAACACCAAGAGAAGCCATTGTCTGAAAAATTGCTGAATAAAAGATAGACCGACAAGCAATTGTAACTCAATTAGTAAAATTAAGCACTATAATAACAAGACAGGCCTCACGGTACTTCTATGTGTTTCCTCCTGCACGAATGCCTTTTCAATGTTGTGTCGTTCAATGAATTTCAATGAATTTTTCAATGTTGTGTCGTTTTTGCATAGTGCGTACCTAGTTCTCTCTAATTGTAACATTTTCATACTGGCTATGGAGCGTCTACACTCCGGAACGCAACGAAACCTAAACAACGGCTTATGGTCACCTACAGTCTAACTACGTACAGCCCATTTTCTACAAAATAGGTAGATACAACATGTTGTAGCAAATAGCTGTTAGCAGCAACTTTGCCATAAATATTTAAATTACAAAAAGAGTTTTGAAAATTGCAAACGTGATAACATGAGATTCCCTTAGGGATGTGCCATGCATTCAACTTCATTAAGCATCGCTTGGAGGTGGTTGAATGAACATCTAGCTTTCACAAATGACTTGCGGTGGCCTGCCGATGTATCGAGCCGGTGCTGATATCCTCACAGACAAGTCTGGTGCCAATTTCCCGACCCCGGAGGGATGGAGGGATTGGTGGGCAGGAGCGAGAGAATCGTTCCCAAATGTATTGCAAGGCGCCTCCGATCAGTGTGCCGCACGAACAAAAAATTCATAACTATAAAACACAAAAACATTAGCAGAATTATATATAATAAAGGTGCGCCCTAATAAATAATAAGCTGAAATAATTCGCTCTTCCTAATGCCCCCATGATGAGGTATTTTCCTATAAGCATTATAAGATTTTTTATTATAGGAATATATCGAATACATGTACATAATACTTGTACCAACCAATCAGCAAACACTTTTTCCTCCAGTCTGACTAGTTTTAATATATTTGCTATAATCTTTCAGCCTTTTTGAAGGAAACGGTATAACGCAAAACGATGAACAGCAATAGCATAAACAATGTTTAGTTGTTCATAAAAAGTAAACACGCAGAACAAGCTGGGTTGGAGTAGGAGTACTGATAAATATAAAGTACTTCATTAAAGGCTTAGACTTCTACTTGCTACGAAAGTTTAAGTCGGATAATTAAACATTACTCATAAGGGCTTTATAACAGAACAGTGAGGCAAATTCACTTATATACTTCCCTCATAGGTATTGCATGGGAACGACAACTGACTGTTGCTGGGAAAAGCTCGCTCGTGGCATGTTTCAGCCTAACACATAAATTACAATGATCAGATAGAAAGTAGGCATGTTTATCAATGCCGACACACATAGCAAGCCCATTCCGAACACTACGTAAGGATCTGATACTCACTTAAAAAGAGTTGTTCTTTCTCGCATCATTTGACATTTCTACGTGACCACTAATCCTCGTAGTTGAGCCGGATTTACGCAACATGTTGTTTGTCCTACCTAAGTAATTCACCACGAAAGCTATTCTCTGCTAATATTAGTGCTAGTCTTTAATCTTCATGTCCAATCTACATACCGATTAAGTCAATGTGCGACTGTTTACATTGTTTGTATCAGCACATCTTCAGATTCCACATGGCACATATCACACTACGTTCACTCGCACTACCACTTTCCTAAACTCTCCGGTGTTGTAGAACAAGTATTAGACATGTCACGGAGAAGAAAATCACCGAATTCATACATTTACAGCCACCTGATAGTCAATTTATAGACAAAATATATATTTAATAGTATGCACGATACTGAACGGAGATGAATTCGTAGAACATCGCTAAATGATTGTTCAGCCTCAGACCTTTTCGTTCTAATTCTCATTAATATGCCGTTTTAAAGTTGGTTCAAATGCTCGCAATTGCTAGTTTTGATGCTAAGATGCGCAGCTTCAAATTCTTCTAACTGCTACGGAAGTAAACCTAATAATAGCAAGAGTCTTATATTCGACAGACTTAGCAAAAGCCTCTTGTTGACATTGACAAATACTCATTAAAAAAGTAAGCAACGAAAACGCAGACACTTGTCAGACACTATGAGCAGGGCATGGTGAAGATGGCTGATGCAAAGGATATATGCGAAAGCTAACGCATTCCGCAGCACAAACAGCGAGCAGCTTGACGCATCGATTGATTTAAACGGCCGCGTTTATGGGCAAACCCGTAAATAGGATCAACACCACAACTTCATCCAGTATGATACTTCGGCAAGCTTCTGACACGAACGAATTGCCGCGTGTCGCTCTGGCTTCGGTTCAGTAATCGATTCCACTCACTCCCACTCCAAGATTCCAGAAACTTCTCAGAGAATAGTTGTGTTCCGTACCTTTGGCTTTAATCTTGCATCTCATAATATAACGATGTCACATTACAGCGTCAGTCAGAATAATGTCTTGCTAACAACCACGTGCGAGCTTATCAATATTGACTGGTTTTNTTTTGACTGCTCATGCCGTTGTTAAATGAATAGCGGTTTTAAACGCACGTGCCTTTTTGTTTTTTTCAGATGCAGCGATCCAATGTAGTTCCAGAAGAGGAGTACCTCAGATCAATGAGCATACCTCCCACTCATTTCAACACGATTGATGAAGTATGTGTCATTCCATTTGCATAAGTCTCAAACAATCCCACCTTCTTCGTTACCTTTCATAGTAGAGACAAAAGAGTTCGAAAACTTATCATCTACACTCTTCAGAGCTGTAGATATACTATGGGATAACAGTAAGCTTCAGAATCCTGGAACGTTGCACTGACTTCAACACTCCGCTACTTTCATCAGGTGGCTAGTTCCATTCCGTCCAGGCTATTCTATCGCGCCATCAATGCTCAGAAAATGTCGTGGCAAATATTCAACGACACAACTTTTGCGAAGAGCAATTACATAAATTTTATATCAGAAACACAAAATATGAAAGAGACAGTCGTAGTATCGTCGGAAGTATCGAGTGAAATCGTAGACAAAAGATATAATTTTCGTTCGAGTTAGCTGCCTGAACGACCTGAGGAAACAGTTCCATATTTCCACCGTATCGAAGTTGCTGATCGCACCGACCACTGAATCGATGTGACGCGTACGTTATCCACAATTTCATCTGCAAACGGTCCTACTAGAAACGTAGCACTTGGTGTTCTTCCTAATTCTGAAAACAATTTTTTCCTTACTAATGTGCTTCAGGAAGTCAAAACTTTGCAGATTTAAAGAGAAGACTTTCTTCTATCTTTCCACAACCGCATTTACGGAATACATAATTTTTATACGGCATCACTTCTCAATTAAATATTCTTGGAAACAAAAATCATTAAAAACATCAGAAGGGAAAGTGATATTTTTAAAATATCCATTTAAATGTGACCGTTAAAAATGGTAGTGATCCATTGCGCAATACTGCGATGTCATTCTGGACAACGTTTACTTGTTCATCTGCAGTCTGAGATATTGATGCCGGCCAATGTTCCTGGGCAAGTATCAAGCGTTGTGGAAATAAGTTGCCGGGTATCTGGAAACACATTCAACGCCGTTAATTCTGCAGTGTTTATCTCTTTTCATATTGCTGAAATCTATAAACTGTGTCAATGAATTACAACCACAACGATGCAGAGATATTCGCAAAACGTGGACACTGGGCCAGATCAAACCACGATTTCGCTTTCCGGTGGCCCGCGCGCTACACACTGTTCCACGGAGAGTTTTGCTCTACGTCGCTTTCAGCTAGTTTTCTACTTACCAGTGCAATCAGTCACTATCCGTCAAGGTTAATTAATCTGAAGAGCCTACATCGGCATTGAATCCAACAACCTGAGGCTGCAGTCCAAATCACAGTGCAGCATACCCTGCCGTTAAAAAGAATAGGCAGTTAATAAAAAGGTTAAGATTGTGATTATAACTATAGCCTCAGCTTAACTGGGTTCAATGCCGATTTGGGCTCCCGGATCAATTCCGTTGACGGGTGATTGCTGATAGCACTGCTAGGTAGAAGACAAGGGGAAAGAAGCGCAGATCAAAGGCCTCCGTGGCGCAGTGTGTAAGGCGCGAGCGTCCGGAAAGGGAAATCGTGGTTCGATTAGATCCGGAGTCCAGGTTTTGCGAAAATCTGTTGTAATCCACCCTTTCTTTAAAAATTAAAGTAAGCAGAAATTTAAAATTTAACATTGCACCAATGGATTTTAAGATAAAAGTAATAAAATAAAAGATAGACCAAGAGATAAGACAAGGTACACCAAGCGCTCATCTTTTGGAGATAACAGGAGTCGAGGCGGAGAAAGTCGAACTTGTAGCAGAAAGCGATTTTGCATGGTGTGACGGCGATTTCTGGGCCAGTGAATCTCATATTTTACCCTGCATACCCAGCACGCGAAATCTTCATTGACTTCAATCACGAGCTTCACTTATGTACCTGTCATTGTTCGTTTTTTTCATTTTTCTTCTCGAAGTCTCCTTCCTTTATGTCCTAATGGATATGGGCGGACCAGAAACCATATAGAGTAGAACCGAGAGAAAAATTTTAGATTCCTTCGAGGTGATTCATTTGAAAGTCAAGTCAAGTGAAATAGTTAAGAGATTCACCAGAAGCACCGCTGTGGCAGCAGTAATAGGGAAAGTGTGTGATGTGTGATCTTATTTTTCCTGCACAAATTTATTCGAAGAAGTATTGCCATGGCTTTCTTTTTTTTGTGGCGGCTGAAAATAAAGGTGTAACATTCCAAAAGCCCATGGTGCAGAATCTCAAAAAAAAGCTGAGGCGAAAGCCGAGAGAGGAAGAAGAAAAGCGACACGATTACCTGAAGACAGGATTTTATTACATTGTTTCCGAATTACCCTGCTTACCTGCTTGTTAAATTTTTTCTTTCACTTATGGATTTAGACGTCATAAAAGGNATTACATTGTTTCCGAATTACCCTGCTTACCTGCTTGTTAAATTTTTTCTTTCACTTATGGATTTAGACGTCATAAAAGGTACTAAACAAATGTCCACTTCTTGATACTGTTTTATTCATGCATTTCGGTTAACAACACTAGGAACCAGAATAATGATAGCACTTTTGAGTGTGGTGATGACGATAACGGTGCTGAATTTGAATTTGAAAACTGAATTGAATCACTGGCGATTTGTGCTACCCTCCCGTTGAGAGGTGATTACTGATAGCGTCGTTGTGATAGAAAATTGGCCAAGAATAAGAACAAAGGAGGGGCCTCGATGGTGCAATGAGTAACATATTGGCAGCCGGAAAAGGTTATCCCGGGTTCGAAGTTAATCAAGGTGGTGGGGCGTTCCGAGTTTTGCTCAAATCTCAATGCCACGGTCATTACATTTTTGCAGGACAGTTTATGATAAGGAGAACAATAAAACTTGGGCCTGCTTTAATAAAGAGGGTCGATAATGTTGGATGATGATTACGTTTTCGCCGTGCACTTCGACGACAATTTAAGGACATTTTGTCGACCAAGAACATCACTTGTCGGACGTTCGCGGTGTATTTCGGTTGTGAGGTCGGGAAATTTCAAGCGCCTAGCAAAAAACCTAAATTTATCGCATTCTCAACCGTATACGGTGATATAAATGAAAACTCAAAAAACAGATTGAAACGTATGAGTTGATTTCAATACATTTGTGTTACGACTCCCCATTGTGTCATACAAATCTTTTGTTAGATTCTCTTAGTGGGTCAATAGTTTGTGCTAGACTGATGTGTTAAGCGTCATCTGCAAAAAGCTGCTGCACACTCCTAATACCATACGAAAATTTCTGGAGAGTTCAGCCGTCTGCTAAACAGACCATTGCTAACGTTGAAAGTACTAAGATATTCTTACAAATGCAAACACACTGTTATTCACCATTGTGCTTTCACAAAGTGTACCTTTAAAACCCTCATGGACTAAGATACAAGTGGAAATGGAAGTATACAGAAATTCAACGACGCACTGAACATATTTTCTACTAAAAGCTGATAGCGCCTTTGAGCAGTGGAAGAGACTTTCTTTGCCATGCAATAGCTCGGCATGTTCCAAACATGAAAAGATAGAAACGACATAGAGGATTTGTAAGACATGAAGAGCCATAGCCATGGGGCGGGGAACGTGACTACTCTTAATTTTGGTAGATCGTGGTGTGCATTGAACTCAAGGCAAACTATTCATTTTTCATCAAAGATGGCTACCCAATCTTTTTCGGCTTTTTTTCTTACGTAAACTCTCTATTTCCATCCATTTTCGCTTATTTCTATAAGCTCTTCTCTCTCTTCTCTTCTCTATATTTCTTTCTTCTTCTTTCTTATTTCTATATTTCTTTCTCGCTTATTTTCTATTCCTTTTATGACGTCTAAATCCATAAGTGAAAGAAAAAATTTAACAAGCAGGTAAGCAGGGTAATTCGGAAACAATGTAAT
>UYYA01005479.1:0-20213 GCA_900624975.1 Angiostrongylus costaricensis | reverse complement strand
TGGTTATATCCCACCTAATATGTATCCTTTCTTTGATAAGCTTACACGAGGTCGATAAATAATTTTTGTTCAGCCAACGTTTCCACGTCTGTGTCTTTAACAGAGCAGACGATCCGAGTCGATAGTCCATCGGTTCTTCTTCGTGTCGATGTGGCATCTCTACGTTGAGTATGCCTCATTCGAGAGATGATCAGCTGAGGAAGACACAACCGAGTTGTGCTACAGGATGGATTATCGGTTGAAAAACAAACTGTTACTAGTGGATAGTCTTATCAACAACAACCACACTATAAAAAGACACTGCCGAGTGTGCATTCCTCATTCGTGTTGTTTACTGAAGAAGAACCAGCCTCGGTACTACAACGAAAACCACATCGGGAAGGCGAACGACTGTGAGCCATCTACTCGGATCATCGGTTCTGATGAAGACGAAAACGTTGAAAAGTTAGCCGAATTAAATATGGTTATCAACCTCAACCTTAACAATCTAGGAACGTGTTGGTTATCTGCTCTTCTGCTTTCCTGTTAACGTTCTTACTGCACATATTTAAAGATCGACCACTTCAGGACGATAGAATAATGTTGAAACATTCTCATGTGGAACTCCATACTAAAAATTGCTTAGAAGAAGGATCAATGGAAGCTTAGAAAGTCTCTTTGCCAGGTAGAAAATCACTTCACTAGTTTATCAATTAACCGTACTTACTGATTGGCACTGACTCCAGCAACCTCGCAACGTATGCAAACCCACAATAACCACTGGATCAAGAACGTGAACACCTCGTGGAAAAGGGCGGGTTTTTGGAGGCACTGCTTAAGAAAGCGCAATAATTTGCACTGATAGATATATGACTTTGCCTAGAAGACTTCAACTGCAATTTTTCTCCAGTGAAGATGAGCTTGAATTTGAAACATTTAGTTCCCCACGCCGTTACAAGGTAACGGTGTAGAGCTGCGGATGTTGGCTTTCCTATTCTCACTTGTGATTCAACTGCTTTGCTGATTTTCACAGGGAATTTGCCCGACTGGATTCGCCTTTCGAAAAATCTGATGTTCGATCTCCATGTTGCAAACCCTCCGTCTTTAAAAAGAGATAAATATTCCGCCCTCTGTTTAATTTATGTCATAGCGTAATGTTTACTGGAAAACAGCCGCGATTTGATTTTCCCGTTTTAGTTTCAATTTCGCGGACATGGGCTCTACCTAAAAGCGGTTTCCCAACTCCTAGTCATTGAAATAACCCACCCTCAAGTAATTCTTCGTATTTTTGTAGAGCAAACGCGAGGTGTTATTATTCGAGAATAAAGAATAATAACACCTCGCGTTTGCTCTACAAAAAATTGCTTCTTCGAGCACTTTTTGCTTTCCTTAGGCATTCCACTGATATTTTTTTTGGAGCTCTCACACTAAAATATCATCGATAAATACTGTTTGAGACAAAACGTGAAACGAGGAGTTCCTTCCAGCTTTAAGACGGCTTTTGTGGTCCAGAAAATTGTGTAAGCTGTCCTGACGGGAAGGACGGGCATTGCATGAGCTCAGATACAACATACTTAATTCCCGGTGAGGCACTCGCTGAAGAATACATTGTGGAAATGGGTAGAGCATTTCGTGTTCGCCTAAAGAAAATCTTGATGCGAGGTTAAATGTTGTCAAAGTCCCTCTCTAGGTTCAAATAGAGCACAAAAGCATAATCGCGAATATTTCGAAGTGACTGCCCGGATGCCAACTCAGGAATCAAAAGCATCAACGCGCATAGTTCTTGAAGCGTTTTCGATAAGTTTTAAAGGTTTACAGATAGACCGGATAGACGAATGCCTCATTATCACACTTGACACGGCACGTTATTTCAAATTGATTTTTCGATCCGAGTGGGTCTGACTCATCATCCCACGTGAACAGCACACGGGTGGTTCAACTCGCAACAGCGCGTTGGAGAATACTTGTTAAACAACACGGCGTTCATTAATGTGTCAGATCTTCGTTAAAACCGCAGATATTTCGCCGAATCATAGGACTGTTGTTACATGAAATGCGTCCAGGCTGTGGGGAAGGCGAAATCCAAAAAACTTCAGCCGTCTTACCTTACGTATCAACTTCGCATCAGTTCAACAAGAGCAGCTCGTAGGAACATATATAGATACTTATTTCATGCTTGAATGGCTCATCTTAACCGGTTGTGCGGGCCCCAGTGTGATCTCCACTTTTTCGGAATCCCGATTTCAACGTAGCCAAAGTCAACCTCAGGTTTTCACCACCACAGGTATTCGCAGCCCGTGAATCAGAGGGAGGTTTGTCTCAATGTGACTAATTCGATGCCAGCAGTGTGGCGGATTTTGGAATGGGTTTACCCATAGGTAGGCTTCCTGATGGAAACGCTGGAGTCCTTCTCAGCTTGGTAGACCTTGCCTGCAGGATGAAACCCCCAGCACCATGACATCCAGGAATACCTCTCAGCTTCGATGAAGCGGTAAACGGTTTCATCGTTTATATGCACTTCAGGTTTTCTTCAATGGTAAGTTATTTATCAAGAATAACGAAAACAATTATAAGGTGAACTATGTTTGTTTGTTTGTTTTTTATATTGTGTTTTCAAGAACAAAGTGCTACGTCGCGTAGTTGTGTCATAGCACCATAATGATAAACAGCCGTCGCTGCTTGATGTTTACATGTGTAGACTTGACAGAAGTTAACCGAAAGTACAACTCCATGATTACAGTAGTCAACTGGAGATGGGGCTAGACATGGCAGATATAGATGAATGGGCAACGATGACATCGAACAGATCCTCATTTTTCTCTACTTCTTTAACAAAGGCAGAACCAAGATGATGCTGAGATATTTGCAAAACACATGACAGCAGGTGTCTGCTGTGGGGAGCGAACACTCCGCTTCCCCTTCGGGGGGCTAACGCGTTCCGCGCCACACCATGCACGTACTTCGTTTTCCTTGTCTCCCAGCTAGTTCCATCGATCACTTGCCACGAGCAATCACCAGTCAACGAGATTGATCTGGGGAGCACAAATCGGCAATGAACCCAGTTAAGCTGAGGTTTAGTTACAATCAAAACCTTAACTGTTTTATTTATTGCGTATTCTTTTCAGTAGCTCTTTCTCTTTCTCTTTCTCTTTCACTCTTTCACTAATCATTGCTACTATAAAGGCATAAAAAAAAGTATATAAGCATGAGCTGAATATATCGGACAAATAGACCCGTGTGGATACACGATGAATGGCCCTCAATTTCAGCAAATAAACCTCTTTTCTACGCCGATCTCTGTTGTTAGCTTGGTAGATGATCTCTGTGGCACACGTCAATCCAAAACCAACACCGGTTCCTAGAAGTCCTGTTATTAGAATTTCGTTTTTCGTAGTTTTATAGAGTTCTTACCCCTTCTCGAATGCTTTCTTCTACCACATACGAACAACGCAGGCAATAAGGAAGCTGCTCCCAAGAAAGACTTTTTATTAGCCTCGGCATTGGAGTATAAATCTGTTGTTCTCTTTTTTACAGCAATCGCGAGGTTGTTATTCAGCACGCGTTTACTTCCTCACAAATATAACACATACAACACAACGGTAGCTGACGTTTCGGCAGTATCGCCTTCTCAGTCTGGAAGGTTAGAAGGGAAGTGGGAAGGTGAAACGCTTCAACAACGGAAACAGAGAGATTCAAATCTTAACAATAATTACACGATCACCGGCTTCTTGAAAAACACCCCGTTTCTTATGTGTCTACCACCAGTGAAGAACAGCCGCTTAGAGTCACATAGAGTCGCAGTCGATCACTGCACCACCGCACATCAAAAATCAGTTCTGAGATACGGGGCGCTAGATCACGCGTTATCTCGAAGCGTTGTTCCTTGCTATTCATTCTCGGATTTTTGGAATTTATCCAAAAAGCCTCGAGAAATTTGCGCGTCGGTGCTTTAGACTCCCGTGCGAGTATAGCAACATTTACATCAAAATCATCTTCGCTATGTTTTTGCATCCTATGCGTGCTCAGCGACGCGCCTTGTTTTGATTTTCGTTTGCCATTTAAGTGTTCTTTCAGGCGGGTACATAAAGCTCTGCCCGTTTCGCCGATATATTCGTGTCCGCAATTACTACAAGAAACCAGCCCTATCGTACTTGAACTCATACAGTCACCGTCTCCGCCGTGGGCTCAATTTGGTTTTCCACATGTAAAACAAACATTTCACCTGTCTCTTAGCTGGTTCTATCGATCTGTTCCATCAATGAACATATACTTCGCAATACATCCTGCCATAAAAAGACTGGGCAGTAAATAAAACGGCTAAGATTTTGTCTACAACTAAAGCCTCAGCTTAGCTAGGTTCATTGTCGATATGGGTTCTTCAGATCAATCTCGTTAACGGGCGATTGCTGTTGGCAGAGAAGGAGAGCGAGGTACGTGCGTGGTGTGGCGCGAAATGCGTTAGCCCCCGGAAATGGTAGCAGAGTGTTCGTTCTCACCGCAGACACCTACTGTCCTATGTTTTGCAAATATCTCAGCATCGGCTTGGTTCGGCCTTTGTTAAAAAAGTAGAGAAAAATGAGGATTTGCTTCATATAGGATTGTAATCAACGGATTGCTTGTTTTCTACGTGCCATTGAAATCAGCAATCAATCAAAAAACGCATTTAATATTCCCTCCTTTCACAATGGCAAATTTTAAGACGCTAACTTTGGTGACGTGTCAGGCTCTTCTCTCTTACTTTCGTTCTGTTCTTTACAGTAGCTTTCTCCAGAAACATGGATTTTATATTTGACACAAAAATACAGTAGTATAATAATTTACGAGCTATCAAGTTCAAATTGTTTGATTTCTCGATTTTAAAGAAATTATTCTTAGAATAATCTTTAACTTTCACTTATAGTATGTTATTGCTGTTATCGTAGGGTACCACCTGTATCACCTTTAGTCCCGTTGATCCTCGAGTAACTCGAGCGGGCGACGGTAAATCTTCCATTTTTTCCCTGTCGCGTGCAAGACTTGTCCAGTGGGATTTGCTCGCTCTAGGGACTCATCGAGCACCATATCTTTCTACAAAGCTCTTTGTGAAGAACTCTGACCATCCGGTCGGTGGTCTTTCTGCAGTACGTTTGATATCCTGTGGAATCCAGTTACTAACGGCTCCTGTCCATCGGTTGTCATTCATATACATTACGTGTCCGGCCCACCTTATATTCGACTGTTTGAAGTACAGAAGTGCATCCTTGGTTTTGACAGTTGATGCAGATCAGAGTTTCGGATCCCATCCCTCACTTGAGCGGAGCGGAATACTCCTAGCATCGTCCTTTCGACTGCGCGTTCGATAACGCTGAGTGACCTTTCATCCTGCTTACGCAGCGACCAGGTTTCTGACGGGGCAGAAAGTACCGTTGAGTCGAAAAGATGGGCACGGAGTCGGGTGTTCTTTTTTCTCTTCACTACACCCTCAATGCCCTTGAAAGCTTCCTAAGCCGCTCGTTTTGTTCTGCTCAGCTCTGAAGCTAAGTCGTTCATCGANCTTCCATTTTTTCCCTGTCGCGTGCAAGACTTGTCCAGTGGGATTTGCTCGCTCTAGGGACTCATCGAGCACCATATCTTTCTACAAAGCTCTTTGTGAAGAACTCTGACCATCCGGTCGGTGGTCTTTCTGCAGTACGTTTGATATCCTGTGGAATCCAGTTACTAACGGCTCCTGTCCATCGGTTGTCATTCATATACATTACGTGTCCGGCCCACCTTATATTCGACTGTTTGAAGTACAGAAGTGCATCCTTGGTTTTGACAGTTGATGCAGATCAGAGTTTCGGATCCCATCCCTCACTTGAGCGGAGCGGAATACTCCTAGCATCGTCCTTTCGACTGCGCGTTCGATAACGCTGAGTGACCTTTTATCCTGCTTACGCAGCGACCAGGTTTCTGACGGGGCAGAAAGTACCGTTGAGTCGAAAAGATGGGCACGGAGTCGGGTGTTCTTTTTTCTCTTCACTACACCCTCAATGCCCTTGAAAGCTTCCTAAGCCGCTCGTTTTGTTCTGCTCAGCTGTGAAGCTAAGTCGTTCATCGAATTGAGTTTCCGACCTAGATAGACATAACTGGTTCATTAGGAGATTTTCGTCTTGTTGGTTACCCTTCTTGAACAATAACACGGTCTTGCTGATCTTCTACTGATTAGGGACCTAGCATTCAGTCAATTCACGTTTGATTAGCCAAGCCAATGTTCTTACGAAGACTTGCGAAAGGTTCCTCAGGTGTTCTGATCTTATCTTGTCCGTATCTGGTGCTGTTAGATCTTCACCGACAAAATGACATGTGGGATTTCAGAAGTGAGAACCGGTGGTAGAACATATCTATCCTTCTTTATTTTATATGACCGATGGTGCACGTTGCTATTGGAGAGGTCGGAGAAGTATTCGTGAATGATTTCCCACTTAGTGGAGACCTCATAGAAAGCGGCTCTGAAGAAAGCGAAATTCGCCGAAACGTCAGCTTAATCGTGAACAAAGAACAATAACACCTCGCGTTTGCTCAAAAAATACGAACAAAATCACTTGAGTTAATTTACTTTGTTGTTTATGCAAATGTCTGATTTCCCAAGTTTTGTCGAAGCTTTGAGATATTGATGCACCCTTTATTTAGCTTCGCAGAATGAAAGAAGCAGCGATGACGATGCTACCTCAGCTGTACTTGGATGACTCGTAGATTAATGAGTCGAACTTACCAGAATATTTACCATTCTTTTCATCTGTCAGGGAAATCCTCCGCTGCAGTGGTTTTTTCACGGCTCGATAAGGGTCAGCCGTGCGATTTCGCAGTCCACCCACCGTTTCCTGCAATGGTAAAGATGATTCACTTGAGCTACAAACACGCATCACCGTCCTCTTGGGAAACACAGTCAAGAAGTCAACGGTATACTTTTGGGTTACGCTTGAATCCCCTTTGTCAACTGTTCTTAGCTTTTCTGAAAAAAGTGGCAACTATACTGATGTAGTGGTTTAGGCCTTCATTTCGCTGAACACGCAACAGATGCGAATGAGACGACCTGCCTTGACCAGTTTGATATTCTATTGTCGTTAATTCTTTGAAAGCAGCGGTTCATGTTTCCTTTCCTCAAAAGCTGCTCAGTTGCTTCGTTATTTGAAAAGCCGAAAAGTGCTTTTCTTGTTCTTGGCATTCTGCACTGTACAATCTTTATGTCGCTGTTCATCTTTATTTCACTTGAAAATTGCGGTAGGGATTTCTAGTGGTTATGAAACAGTCTTCTTTGTCCCATTTAGGGTTTAATACGATCCCTAGAGCAAGGTTGCTCTCAGAATTATGCGCGATCAGCAACTTATCGCTCAAATCACCTTTATTCGTCTCATTTAGTGGTGTGTTGTAGCAGCCAGTGGCATGTTGCCAAAAACGCAGTCATGAGAATGCAGGTGGGGACAACGAGGAAAAGCCTTAGAACCGGCTTAAGATCTCCACAAAAAGGAAATTTTTCCCAGTGAGCAAATTTCTTCTCAGATAGGTTTGTGGTTTGCACGATTCTTCGTGAAGACGACTCATTAAGCACTTAGCGATGTCGATATATTAAAGAACACTTCTGGACAGCATTTAAACATTGGGACTAAAAGATGTACTCATAAGCGTGGTGGTGCATAATACCTGTTTGTCATTAATAGTGAAAGTGGTGTTGTACTAAAGCGCAAAGTGGCGAAAGAATTAAAAATGTGATTGTAAAGGGCGGTATCAAATGCGGGATAGAACCATAAATAAAGCAAGATTCCCAACAGCGTAAATATCTGGAAAGAGTGGATCAGGAGCAGAAGCTCGACGCCCACAGATCTGATGAGTTACCGCTGAAAATGTACGTCAATAAAGCATGGTTTTTTAAAGAGCATTGTGAAACAGCTGGCTTAAAAAGCAGTGGGTGATCGACCTCGTTGGCGGGTGATTGCCGATGGCAAGTGATCGATAGAACTAGCTGAGAGACAGGCAAAACGAAGGACCCGGATGGTGTGGTGGTGAAGTGTGCCGCTCCCCGGTAAGGGCAACAGCGCGAGTTCGTTCTCCACCGCATATACCTGCGGTCCGGAGTTTTACAAATATCTCAGCATTATATAAAAGTCCATAGTGCAAAAAAAGTGGGCAGGAAAAGATGATTCGCCTGCAAAAAGCTTGAGGTGGTGGAACGCTTGCTACAGATTTAAATTTCCTCCAACGAATTCTGCATACCAGGCACTTTCACGTTTCAAAGGGTTCAATAAATAATACACTGCTGCAAGGCGCGAAAGCTTACCATTTATTTGCGTGTATGAGAAGGAAATAGGGGGCGAATGCGCTAAAGGCTTACTTTAAAGTGCTTTATGAATTTCGGGATTTTACGCGAAATTTTTGGCCAGTCACAACCTATGAATTGCATCGTAAAACCCACTTGTAAAATAGAATGTTGGACATTTGGGACTTATGCCAAAAAACGGAACGGAAAAAATAATGACTTTTCTAATATCACCTTCCAAACGACCAGCTTTCAAATTTTCCTAGACCAGACAAGGGTCGTATCCCGTTTAAGCTAACACTTGAACTAATAAACATGAGCACGAAAACGTAGAACAAAAAGAAAGGCTTTAAAAATTTGCAACGCAACATTGCAGAAGGAATCTCAGTGATGAAGGCAAGCGTACATTCTTTCCAGTTGTAAGCATATTTCCAGTTGAAAGACGATTGATCTTATTTGATTGCGTTAACCTGTGATGATTTGCGGCGCAAAGGATAAATACAGGACAAAGTGTACGGTGTTGATCAATTGTTTGTGGATAAGCTACTCTTTCCTACATTTAAGCATCGGAAAGGCGACAGAATGCGTGTTTCAATTGTGCAGTGATTGTCGGGGCTCCCTCATATGTCTCATCAGTGTTCTTCTTCTTTTTTATTGTAGATCAATCTGATATCAATTTGCTAACTACAAATAGGAGCACACGCGCATTCTGTTCGCGTACCTCAGAGGGAAGGATAACTGATATGACTGAGATTGAGATATACGCTGTGTTACTGACAGTGCGTAACTCTGTAGACATGCAAAGAAGACAAGTTAAAACTACACAATAGAGCAGACTATTTCAGACACGTACGAAGGGTGTAATGGCCATTAAGAGGCTTATAATAATAAAATGCAGTTCTCATGATCGGCTTTCTATTAACCTCGGCAATGGATTATAAATACCTCGTTTTCTCGCCAAGTAAATTTCTTCAATAAACTAAGATTCTAATAATTTAAGTATTAGTGCACTCTTCCAGACTCTGAATCAGGCGATGCTGCCGAAACGTCGCTGAGGCGTATTAATGCATAAGTGCGTGTGTGTGTTTTTGTTTATGCGCATTTATTCTACGACTCGGTTCGGCCAAAAGCCTGCAGTCGAGTATCAGGTAAGTTCATGGAGGCGGTTAGGAGTGGTCTGCAACAAATACTCTCTTTTGTGTACCCTGCGAGGGAACGGCAGTCTACAGGTCAGCATGCTCAATGCCCACGTTCGGAGTTCAACAAGCTATACGTGGGTATTAAGCGCTAAACGCAGTAAAATATACGGGTATTATTCCTCTGACTTTGAAAAGTCCTCCGTTATGACTGTGCTGAATAAGTCGGGTAGGGATACGCTGCATAAATCTCAGGACCATTCTAAGCTGAGAAAATCGCAAAAGACTAAGATGACGATCTGCATCTTCAAGGCAAGCACACTTGTATCTCAGTTCTCCATAGAAGAGTTGACCATGCACATAAGAAAAATAAGGTACGACGTCATTGGAGCGGCGAGGACGTTACGAAGCCACCCATTCAATGCCGCCTATCACACCGGAGAAGAAGTGTTTCTCAGGACAGGCGAAAATAGAGGAGTCGGCACTCTCGCGAACACGAGCTTGTCCATGAACACCGGTTCATTCGAACAACTAACAACCCGAATCGGACGCTCACGATTGAAGAGATGTGGATCAATACCGGCTCTGACAATCTTCATCGCTTAAGCGTCGCCATCAAACTATGACGAAGAAAATGTCGAAGCGTTCAAGGTGGACTTGGAGGAGTTCTTCGGAGAAGACCACACGTTCTTTAAGGTTATCACTAGAGATTTTAATACTAAGATCCAGCTAAGAAAAATATCCGAAAAACGTAACATAGGGACCTACGAATTGGAATGGATCGTGCAGAATGAGCGGCCACCAGGGTTTATCATGAGGACCTAGGCCATTGATGGTAACTTGCAATTGGAGAAGCCCCGCTCTCAACGCTGTACGTGGGAGCCTCCTAATGGAGAGTACCACAACCAAATAGACCACATTGTAGTAAATTGAAGGTTTGCATTGTTGATGCTGCTATTGCCTCGAAATTCTACACGGGATCACAGAACACGCCTCTTTTGTGCAAGATTCCACTTTTCGCCCAACGGCCGCTAAATTCAAAAACAAAGTCACAAAACCGCCATAAACTGAGTTTTGTTAAAATCACTAATCGGCTGTTGGAAATACACCGTTCTCGATAGTATTGACGAGGATTGCGATCGGCTCATTCAATATCTTCACGTTATTGCTATGAAGGGTGATGAATGACTTCTGTCTCGAGAAAAACTTGAGCTTGAGCGCCGGAGTAAAATCGCACGAGCTTTAAGCAACCGCCAACTCACGTCCGAACTCTCAAAACAATGTAGACAGACGACAAAAGATCCAAAATGAGAAAAGCAAAGAAGAGGATTGAAAAACCACTCGCAAAGCCGCCAAAGCTTCGCCACTTACAGAACCAAGATGATTGCTCCTCAACGCCCATGCAGAACACGCCCCAGATGAGCTTTTCGCCAGTCCTCATAAACACACCGGCTCGGTTCCTCAAACCTTACCTGTCTGAATAGAAAGGTTCCAACCAGAAGAAGACCGGCCAAACCGCAAATTTTTTGACCAAGGGTGACCTCCACGATATCGGAAACTATCGCCCAAACCGCATACTCTCTTCTTCTACAAACTCTTTACTATCGTCATCCTAAACAGCATTAAAAGAACACTGGAAAAAAAACAGTCATGTGACCAAGCGAGGATTAAAAAGGGTTCAGCACGACATACCACATTCACAGTATAACAAGACTAATCGAGTAGAGAGAGTAGTACGAGAGTACAAAAGATCGCTCTGTCTTACTTACATCGATGTAAAGGTGGTCGTCGACTTATTTGAGAAAGAAACAATCATGGAAGCCCTTGAGAGTTAGAGAGTCCCTAGTCAGTACATAAAAAAAACGCATGTGACGCAGTGGTCCGAGGCGCCTTGCGATGGTACCAGACCTATCTGGGAGGATAGCAGCACTGGTTCGATGCATCTGTAAACCACAAAGAGTCATTGTAAAGGCCAGATATGCATTCAATCACCTCCAACGGTACCTAATGAAGTCGAATGCATGGCGCATCCCTCAGAGACTGATCAACGCCCAGAGCTATATCCTCTATCATCTTACTCAGTGTATAAACATTCTTCGTGAGATCTATAAAAATTTTACAATAGAGGTATCACCATTCGACGACGATATTAACATGAGAGTCAGAAGATGGGTTAGGCAAAGCAACACCACCTCACCAAAAATATTTACTACGGTCCTCGAGAACGTCATGCGAACATTCACATATGACAACATAAGACCGAAAATTGATGGTCAGAAATTACGCCACCGATGCTTTGCTGATGATATTATTCTCATACCGACAAGAATTAGCAAGGCGGAACGAATGCTACTGACTTTGATAATCACTTTGGAAAGGTTGGTCTTCGAATAAATCTCTAAAGAAACGATGTTTATGAGGAACGGGTTGCTTGTGTATGCCACATTGGCGCTCAACCGAACGAATATCCCCAAATGCTTCATTTACGTCTAAATCAACACGGTGAACGACGTAGCTCCAGAGCTCAGGGGAGATCATCTTCGCTTTGCTGACGACGTCGTTCTTATAACACCAAACATTAGCCAAGCGGAACGTATGATTGACGACTTTGATAAAGCCTGTGGAAAGATTGGTCATCGAGTAAATTCCACACAAACGATGTCAATGAAGAACGGATCGGTTTTGCATGCACAATTCACGCTCAAAGGAACGAATATTTTGAATGCTCCAGTTATATCTATCTAGGTCGGGAAATCAATATAATAAACGACGTAGCTCCAGAGCTGAGCAGAAGGAAATGGGAGGCTTGGAGAGCTTTCGTGAGCATCGAGGATGTAATGAAGAAAACAAAGAACAGCGACTCCTTGCCCGCCTTTTCGCCACAGTGGTACTTCCTGCTTTAACGTATGCGTCTGAAACCAGGTCGTAGCATAAGCAGGATGATAGACCACTCAGTTCTATCGAACGTGCAGACGAAAGGGCGATACTAGGAGTATTCCGTTCCGCGCAAGTAAGGGATGGGATCGGAAGCTCCGACCTGCATCAACGATCAAAAATCAAAGATGCGATTTTGTACGCCAAACAGTCGAAGGTAAGGTGGGCTGGGCACGTAATGCGTATGAATGACAAGTAATGGACAAGAGCCGTTAATGAATGGATTGTTGGGCATGTCAAACGTACAGTAAAAAGACCACGGACTCGACGGTCAGTGTTCTTTGCCCCACGGAGGCCCTTGCTCGGCGCTTTTCTCAACTAGTTTTCTGCCTGACGTTGCCATGAGCAATCACCCGTCACCGGAAATGATCTGGAGAGCACAAATCGGCATTAAACTCAGTTGTGTTGAGGCTGTAGTCTAAATCACAATGCTAACCTTTTATTTTCTACCTACTACAACTTTTCACGACAGAGTATTATGTGAGATACAACCACAGCGATGCTGAGGTATTCGCAAAACTTGGACCCTCAGACCAGATCGAGCAGCGATTTCCCTTTCTGGGTGTTCGCGCATAATACACTGCACCACGGCTTTAGTTTAACTGTGTTCAATGCCAATTTCTGCCCTGCAGGTCAATCGCGCTGGCGGTTTATTGCTGATGGTAACGTTAGGTATAAATCTAGCTGAGAGAGCGCAGAGCAAAGACAACTGTGGCGCAGTGTGTAATGCGCGAGGCCCCAGAAAAGAAAATTGTGGTTCGATCTGGCTAAGTTATGCGAATATCAGCATTGTTGTGTTGTATCTAACACCTTACCTCCCGTGAGAAAAAGTAGTGGGCAGAAAATAAAAGGTTAACAATTTGTATTTACTGCCTACTAAAATATTCAGTGTGGGGTATTGTGCGAAATCAAATACAATGATGCTGAGATATTTGCAAAACTTTGGAGCGATGGTGTCTGTGGTGGGGAACGAACGCGCCATTAACCTTTCCAAGGGCTTTCTTGTTCAGCACCACACCATGCGCGTACTACGTTTTGCTTCTCTCTCAGCTAGTTTACAAATGTCTCAACACACGAGATTGTCACTTTGTTCTTTATTTGCGGAAAAGCTGACCATTCAGCGAATTTCGCCTTTTTCAGATCCGCTTGCTGTAAGCGCTCCATTGAGTATTTTACGTGGGGACTCATATCAAGACTGATAGAAGGCGGCTTTGAGGAAGACGAAGTCCACCAATTGGTCTGGTCCTTCCTTTGCGAATAAGGAATAGAGTGACAACTTTGTTCGTACTTATCAAGAAAAGAAGGAATTAGAGGCATATTCGACCAATGCATTTAATTAACGCAGTAATTAAAAAATCTTCAGGAAGTTAAGGCAACATCGCACGTATTTCTCCCAATATCATCTGCAAATTCAACAGCAAAAGAGTAGAGCCCAATAATATGTAGAAAATGAAGAAGTAGGCGTGAAACGGGTAGTCGCACTTGTTCATGCTCTTCTCTAAAACAGAGGGTTGCACTCGGTTGTTCCCAATTGAACAGTTGAAAAATTTCCAGAATTTCCAGAAAACTGTGTGTCCCATATGCTCCTAAGTGGAGTACTTTCTTCTGCTGTACGATCACCGTTTAGGTGTTTCTTTATACAAACTTCAGCTGTTGTGAACGAACGACATATAATAACAGCTTCGTGTGTGCTAATCAGGAAAGCAGAAAGTTATTTATCAATGCCGAGGCTTATAGAAAGTCCATCTTGAGAAATGCAGATAATAAATGTTCATTCTCTCGTTCAGAAGCTAGCTCGAGGTTAATAAAAAGATTTATTCGGCTAATATTTCGCCTTCTAGCGTTATTCAGAGCAATTTCGTGCGAGTCGTTTGTTCACAATTATTCCTTCTTACGATGTGGGTCTTCGTGATCTCTTTAAGTGTAATCCAGTAGAGCACTGTTCGAATGAAGTAGCCTCACTCGGCAGTGCTCCTTTGCGGAGGACGAGACGATTTTTTATAGTGTTGGTCAACATTTTAATACTCAACAAATTTCAAAACGCAAATTCAACACGGCAGTTTCTGATCTCAGAAAAATTTCTCACACAAAAAGGTTTAATGATGTTTGAAGAAGTGGTGGTCGGTAGATTACACTCCTCGTGAAGATGTTGGGTGAGCTGGAGTTTCGCAGTCAAGCCGCTCCAGGTCTGTTGTACAGCACAATGCCGCATTTTAATATGACTAGGAATTGGTGCTTTCTGTTGACCACTCCAGACACACTTTTCCTGCGAAATTGTTCATCCTGATCAAGGATGTTGTGATTTATTAAACCAGCTGTAGACCAGGAAACGGTCAGCAAATCCTTCTTTCGGTGCAGTATTCGCTTCGGAATTAGTTTCGATGCTTTGTCGCGGTACAACCACTGGACCGATTCATTGCTTCTTATCGTGGAAAATACATTACTGGTTGCGCATCGCAATACCGTCAAGAGATGGGTTGCTCTTGTCGAGCAGAAGAAGCACCCATGGTCCCTAAGACCGACTGATTTTTTTTCGAGTGCTATTCAAGTCGTGTGGCACCATTATAGTTATATCTCACCTAATATGCATTCGTTCTTTGATAAGCTTACACGAGGTTGATAAATAATTTTTGTTCGGCCGACGTTTCCACGTCTGTGTCTTTAACAGAGCAGACGATCCGAGTCGATAGCCCATCGGTTCTTCTTCGTGTCGATGTGGCATCTCTACCTTGAGTATGCATCATTCGAGAGATGGTCAGCTGAGGAAGACACAACCCGATTGTGCTACAGGATGGATTATCGGTTGAAAAACAAACTGTTATCAGTGGATAGTCTTATCAACAACAACCACACTGTATAAAAGGACACTGCCGAGTGTGCATTCCCCATTCGTGCTGTTTACTGAAGAAGAACCAGCCTCGGTACTACAACGAAAAGCCACATCGAGAAGACGAACGACTGTGGGCCATCTACTCGGAACATCGGTTCTGATGAAGACGAAGACGTTTTAATGTCAGCCGAGCTAAATATGGTTATCAACCTCAACCTTAACAATCTAGGAACATGTTGGTTATCTGCTATTTTGCTTTCCTGTTAACGTTCTTACTGCCCATATTTAAAGATCGACCACTTTAAAACGATAGAATAATGTTGAACAATTCTCATGCAGAACTCCGTACTAAAAATTGCTTAGAAGAAGGATTAATGGAAACTTAGAAAATATTTTCGCCGGGCAGAAAATCACTTCACTAGTTTATCAATTACCCGTACTTATTGATTGGCACTGACTCCAGCAACCTCGCAACGTATGCAAGCCCACAATAACCACTGGATCAAGAACGTGAACACCTCGTGGAAAAAGGCGGATTTTTGGAGGCACTGCTTAAGAAAGCGCAATAATTTGCACTGATAGATATATGACTTTGTCTAGAAGACTTCACTGCAAATTTTCTCCAGTGAAGATGAGCTTGAATTTAAGGCATTTAGTTCAACCCGCCTTTACAAGGTAACGGTGTAGAGCTACGGATGTTGGCTTTCCTATTCTCACTTGTGATTCAACTGCTTTGCTGATTTTCACAGGGAATTTGCCCGACTGGATTCGCCATTCGAAAAATCTGATGTTCGATCTCCATGTTGCAAACCCTCCGTCTTTAAAAGAAGACAAATATTCCGCCCTCTGTTTAATTTATGTCATAGTGTAATGTTCACTGGAAAACACAGCCACGATTTGATTTTCCCATTTTAATTTCAATTTCGCTGACATGGGCTCTACCTAAAAGCGTTCGCGCATAACACATTGCCACAGTGCAATGCTATCTGCTTTTTTGGCGGCAATGTGTCTCGCAGAGATCGGTATTATTCCAGCTGGTACATAGGGAAGTGATATATCTGTAAAGACCGACTTTAATTAAACTTCAGCAGCAGTGGAACATGGAACGGCGCTCAGTTTCATGCCGATTACATAATTGTTGGTTTCAGAAAATGGACGATAACTTTTGATAACTGGAGGACTTGAGGTGAAGGAACAGCACACCGTTATAGCACAGGCTATCTTCTGTGGATTTAATAGCCTCCATGGTATGTACGCTAGTGTTTTCTTCACTCTACTATGGTCCCCACACGGATGTCAGTGGGAACGACGCGCGTGACCCACGTGTGGGCCAGTCCTTAACGAAATATATATGAAACCCATATGAGGTGTACAAGAACATGGGAAGAACACAATAATACGTGAAAGTTAGAGAGACTTAAAAGAAATGTGAGGGAACCGAGCAATAGAACGATAATTTCAAGAGACGAGCACATCGTGCCCCGTAAGCGGGCTTGTGGACCGTGCATCTTCATTTTAATGCACATCTCAGTTGCACTCCAGTGACAGGAGATCGTGAAAGAGTTAACGTGCTGATGTCAGTATATCATGTATTTCATAAAGGAATTTTGCAAAGTAATACAATTCCTAGTATTCAGTGTTTGCCAACTCAGTGCGAACTGATTTCACTTATGTTGACTGAACTGACTGCACTTATGTTATGATGAAAGTTTGATCTTCGAGTACTGTCGATTTGTCGTTTTGGAATCTGTGTTTCATTAAACAGTCAACTAATATGTGCGATTAAAGTAGTGTAAGCAAGAAAGGATTTTCAGGGAAATAAGATCTCAGTTTTTAATGAAGCGTTTACACGAGAGTGTCTGCAGCGGTTTGTATAGTAACTATTCCTTAAATATCTATCTCTATAATATCACATGTTTCCTATAGTAACTATTTGCTTATAATTATCTTAAATTTATCCATTCATAATGTATAAGTCAGACCGTTTCCACATGTACTTCCGGTAGAAGCCTTTGCACAAGCTATTTCACCTTCTTCAGAGCCGCTTTTTCGTGGCTTCCAATGAGGCAGTCGTCAACCACATGCGACTATAATCAGCTGTTCTGAACTTCCTCATTGGAAGTCACGAAAAAGCGGCTCTGAAGAAGACGATACTGCCGAAACGTCAGCTAGCATTGTATTGTATTGTGTTTTTTATGGAAGTAAATGTATGCTGTTTAAGAACCTTGCGATTGCTAAACAAGAAAACGACACATTCATATTCTAATGCCGAGGTTAATAGAAAGTCGATCCTTGGAACTATTACAAGCTATTTCATCTCTTTCACACGACCTTTTGATAAGCCTTTGCGTTGTTTTTATATAACCTTTCAATACGAGCTATTCCCTCGCTATCTGATTAAGTTCTATGTTGACCAAGTCCCTGGTATACCGTCTTATCTGATGTACTTCTCCGCATGTACCGTTTCATACCTTGAATCAGCACTATCTCTAATTCCCTCTGTAAAACCCCATTCATTACAGACAAAATAGGAGGAGCTCCAGCAGTCTTAGAGACGACTGTTGCCTTTCAAGCTACCAGTGCTCCAACTCCATGGTCCGCCTAGCTTCCTTCAAGTGTGCTTGTTCCAATTTCAATCTCTCTCGTATCCACCTAGCTTACATATCGTCAAATATCGCGCATTATTATTGTATCGTTGTTGTTGCTATAAACTGTTACATCCAAACTCGAGGTTGTTCAAGACAGTTACGGAGAAAAGTCCCGCGTGGCGAATTCATACAAAGCCGAGCATTCCACGTACAGTTAGCGGACAAAAGATCAATCCGACCAGCTCCCTAATCCACTGGCCAACTAGCACAGTTTGGGACAAACTGACGAAAAGTAAATCATCCTTCGGCAACTCAAAATGTCCTTGCTTACGACGAGTTCCAGATCTGATTTCTTCTAGTTGTCTAAAGGCCGTAGCAGTGCGGAAGTCCTCAAAGAAAATTACTTTAGCCCTCAAAGAATCACGAATATTGGGCCATCTATTTAAGTGCAAAACAAATTACATTGGGTATAACTGCAAGCTCACAAATAGGAAGAAGCAAGAACACGTAGAATTCATTCAAATACCAACTTTCACAGTTAAAAGCGACACTTTTCATTCAAGCTATCTATAGGAAAAGTGTTTCGCATAATCTGAGATTAACATAAGGTTCTTTTTCACTACGTCCACTGTTTACGATAACGTTGTAGAGCGTATGATGGTGAAGTCAGCAGAAACGGCGGGCCTACCTTGGAGTTGAGAAGCTTCTATCTAGGACAAACTGACACATTATATCGTACCATGAGCAAATTTTAAGGGGTCCCATTTCGATTTTAAGGTCTCCNCTCCCTTCCATTTATACTGAAGGTTTATTAAGAACAAGTTGGTGTATTTCGTGGAAGCACAAAAAAGAAACGAGCATTAGATGAAAGACTTTTACAGTCTTCGTGTGCAGAATTGACAATAATATGCAAATAGCATTCAAGGTGATGTTTCGGCAGAGCCAAAGCTTTCAGCAGTCCATGCCATTTTCGCTACCAAACAGCACATCGTTCCGTCGGATTCATTTGAGTGCCGATTGCGCAGTTGAAAGCGGCAGCGAATTCTGGTTGATTAGCGAGCACTTGATTCACACTGAAAAAGAAAGTCCAATTACGACAGGATATTAAAGTCGAAACACATAAGACAATTCATTGCTGCATTCGTTTCTTTGAATTTTTTCGTTAGAAGTTTTCCACTAAGATACTAAAATCATCACGATTGCCAACATTTACTAAGTCCCTACAGTAAATGGTTGCGCAGTCCGCATAGTAACAATTATTTGGGAACCATACATTTTACAAATAGGATCTTAGAAAATTCCACACGCATGGCTACAAAGCACGATTGATCGAAATTAAGGGTTCGCATTATCAAATTAATTTATGAGATAGGCAGACACACACCGGTATTTTACGAGAACGTGGGGGTCGGTGAGAATGGCGTCGATTAGGGCATCTGTCGTTGCGTGGCCACACCAGACCTGCATATCATTTCTTTCTAAACCATATGCCATCATTTTAGCATATTAGCAAGAAAAACACCTTTAAATATACTTCGTCGCACACATCTCAGAGCCTTTTATAATAGATAAAGTATATTGTATTCGCCATTGGTTTATCACCTCTGTTTAAAGCATTTCTAGGTGGAAAAATAGCTAAAAATAAATTATTTCCGCGTTTTACAAGATATCCATAGTCCGTGCCTCCTAGCGGTATACCGCCTCATCGTGGTTAGCTGTTCCTGGGTGTCCGGCTGCGATGTACAGAGGCGGGTTCGTCCCTCCGGCAAGATCCCTTTCCTGAAGGCTAGACAAAGCTGTGGGAGTAAAAGGAAATACCTTCGTCATCGAATCCGTGGGTGATCTCGTGTGCAATTACTGCTCCAATTCCTCCATAGTTCAGTGCTCTGGAATGAGGTGGGCAGATTATGCTTTGCTTGTCTCTGTATTGATGAGTGTGAGGCACTTAATGGCATTTCTTCATTTAGTAAAATCTTTCCTTTTTATGTTCAATTTTTCCCATAACTAATATTGGTCCTCTATCAAGAATTCTCTTTCTCGTATATTAAAACCTCACTTTGGAAAAGTTTGGTGGAAGAAGGGTGTTTGAAGCATGGCTGCTGGTAACTCTAAAAATAGAATGGCACAGAAGTTTCTTCTAAGTTTGTCGATCTCATTTACCCTTGTTTGTCACTGGTTAAACTCTAGGATGCTGGTTTTTAATATTATTTACTTTTTCCTTTACTCAATGAAAAGACGCCAATAATAGTTAGTTGCTTACTGATGGAATTTGACATAAACCAATAGTAGGCATTCACATCCGCCGGATTGAAGTCAAATTCATTCCTATCGACAGGCTGTATCAGAAGTTTGAAAGCAAACTCGATGCCCCATCGTTTCAACTTCTCCACCATTTGACTGTAAGAATCCGATTCCTCTATGGACAGCTGAAACTTTTAAATATGCAAAAACATTTACAAAGTTTAGAGCCC